>MINK01173612.1:0-17836 GCA_001735545.1 Phormia regina
ATTTTTAATAAAATATTTATTAAAGCTTTCATATGAATCTCAAATTACACAAAGCTTTTTATCTTAGCTTTCTTATTATAGAATTTGCATTTTTGATAAAGTTCACTAATTGCAGTTAATCTTTAATAAAATATTTATTATAGAATTTTTTCTACATGGAAGAATTAAAGCAAATTAGTTAAGCTTTTTTTTGTATAAAGTTTCTATATAAGGACAAAACTTCTTAGCTTTTTTAATATAAAAAATAAAAGTTTTTATACGAATCTCTAATTATTGTTATTCATTCAAAAATATTTTAATCAAGCTTTTATTTATTTATATAATTTAAGAAGATTAATCAAGCTTTATGTAAAAAGCTTTTTATATATTTTTTTTTAATATACGAACTAAACAATTTAAGCTGAATCATGCAAAAGCCCTTCAATCAAGCTTTTTTAACTTCTTTGAACAAAAGTTTCTTAATAAAGCTTTTTATGTGAAATATAACCTATAAAAAGCATTATTTTCTATATAAAATCAAAGCCTTTTAATGAAGCTTTTTTAAGTTCTTTGAACAAAAGCTTCTTAATCGAGCTTTTTGATGTAAACTTTATTGATATTAATTGGGGTTCTGTAACAAGCTTTATTTTTTATATAAAAATCGAAGGATTTTAATCAAGCTTTTTTAAGTTATTTGAACAAAAGCTTTTAATCAAGCCTTTTTAAGTTATTTGAACAAAAGCTTTTGAATCGGGCTTAATGATTAAGGTTCTTTAATAGTAAAGATATTTTATATATTTTATGAAACTAATACTCTACTCTAAAGCATTTTAGTAGACACTATTTAAATATACAGCAAAATAATATATTTTTTAGATAAAACGAAAGCTCTTTAATAAAGCTATTATTCTATATAAAAACAAAGCTTTTGAATAGAACTCGGTTTCTTAAAATAATTTTTATTTTTACATGAAAATCAAGCATTATTATAAAAGCTCTTTAATAAAGCTGTTATTCTAAATTTTTTCAATAGAACTCTAAAAAACTAAAAAAAGCTTTATTTTCAATATATAATAGAAAATTATTTTTATTATAATATTCATATTTTTGCCTCATTTCGTTATACTGTGCTTATTTTTCTGTAGTATTTCTAAAAGCTTTTACTGTAATTCATCTACCTCCTCATTTTTTTATTCCTTTATGTACGTACTCATGTATACATACATAAATTTTGTGCTTGTGAAAATTGCCAAGTTTTAGAAAGCAATTAGCGTCTTTTGATGAATACTCCCAAAATTGAAATACGATTGCAAGAATATTTATTTATGTATGTACGAACAGCTGAAAAACGCATAAACAGGGAGCCATACAAAAGAGAGAAAAAAAGGCGAAAACAAAATGTTTATTCTATACAATATTCATCCATATACATTTAAGCTTCAGACACACGCAATATAAATTTTGTTCAAATTTTTTTCCCCAAAGACTTCAATATAGATTTCGATGTTTTTTGTTATTTCAGAGTTTTTTTGCTGTTATTCATCTGTAGCATTTATATCTTTTTTATTTTTGTTTAATATATGCAAAAATGTTTTGTCTGAAATCTATAGATTGCTGATTTCGTTTTTAGTCTTATTTTTTATATTTCATTGTTCTGTTGTCTGTTTAACTACTTAAGGCTGTATTTTTGTATTCCTTTATTAATACTTAGTATTTTTATATATCTGTGTGTGTGTGTTATTTTTTTTAAGGAGCGGGTGTATTTATGTATCAGAGTTTGGAGCAGGATATTGCATTTATTTTGATTTATGTTTGATTTTTATAGCTGTCAAATGATGTTCAAGCAGACAAAAACATATTAAATTCCACTTTTAAAATTTTTTTCTTTAAGTGGATATTAAAATTAACGCTGTTTTTTTTTATTTCTCTTTTTCCGTTTTTTTGGAACAAAATAGTGATTAAATATTTTGAAGAATTTGTAAATTTATTTTGAAAGCTAAAAAAGTAATCAAATTTTTGCAGGCAATTAGTTTAATACAAAACAAAAATCCCATTAGGGATTTGTGAAATAATAAATAGGTTTTAAAAATAATTTGCATAAACTTTTGCCAAAGCTGTTACTTTTAGATTTAAAAAAAAAATAAAGTCCAAAGACTTTTATGTTGGCCTTGAAAAAATGTATGGCATAATTTAACTAAAAGGGAATTTACAAGCTTTTTAATGAGATTAATGTAGATTTTTAGAAAACTTATTTCAACAGTCAGACGGACTGGCAGACAGCCAAGGGAGCAACTTAGAAGAGATTTAAATCTCTTAGATGAAACTTTACAATTTATGAAATTCATTAAGAGGTTTTCAAGATTTAAAATTCCAGAAACCTATTCGGATATTTTGATATTTCTAATTTAATCTTTAATTTAATTTTTTTTTAACCAAAAAGCAGACGGACTGACGGACAGCCAATAGACGAACTCAAAATGACTTAAGACATTTAGTATATCCTGAATGAAACTATAAAATTCATAGCATTCATCAAGCTCTTTCAATGATTTTAAATATTAAAAATTCCCGAAAAATATTGCTGATATTTTGATGCTTCCATTTTAATGTTTAAATTATTTTGATACTTTGCTAATTTTATTATGACAGACAGACGGATTGACAGACATTCAAAAAACCAACTTATAAGGATCTAAAATTTATACAGTCTACTAATGGATATTATAGAATCGACAGTATCCATCAAGATGTTTTGCTTTATTAAAAAAATAATTTCCTAAAAGAATTTTCTAGGTTTTGATGCTTCCATTATATTAATACTTTTGCAGATTTTTATTACCACAGGCAGACGGAATGACAGACAGACAACAAACTAACTCAGAAAGCCTATAAATATTTGTGATATCTTGAATGAAACCTTAGAATCTATACTATTTATCAAGTGATTTTGCTGATTTATAGTAGCAAAATTCCCAACAAAAATGTTGGATATTTTGATGCTTCTATTTTAATGTTTTAATTATTCTGCTACTTTGTTAAGTTTATATCAACAGACAGACGGACTGACAGACATTCAATTAAGGAACTTATTAGGAACTAAAATACAAATGATTTCGTTATAGATATTGTAGAATTTACAGTATACATCAAGAGATTTTATTGACTTAAAAAGGACAATTTCACAAAATACTTCCAATATTTTTATGCCACTTTTTTAATGTTGAAATTATTTTAATGTTTTGGAAATGCTTTTAGGAAAGACAGACGGACTGACGGACAGTCAACAGACCAATTCAGAAATTTTATGAATATTTTCTATATCTTAAATGAAACTTTAGAATTTATACAATTTATCAAGTGATTTTGCTGTTTTAGAGTCGCAAAATTCCCGACAAAAAATTTCGGATATTTCGATACTTCTATTTATATATTTAAATTAGTTTGATACTTTGAAACTTTTATTATGACAGACGGACGGACTGACACTCAAGTGATCAATTTGCAAGGACTTAAAATAAATACAATATCCTGATATGTATTTTAGAATTTGCAATAACAATCAAGAGGTTTTGCTGATTTGAAATAGAAAAATTTGCGAAAGAACTTCCAATAATTTATTGCTTCTATTTTAAACCTTAAAATAGTTTTATTCTTTAAATATATTATTTCGATAGGCAGGCGGCCTGACAGGCTATCTATAAACCAACTAATATAGAAATTAGATATCATAATTGTTACTGTAGAATTTGCCAAATCCGTAAAAATTTTGTTGATTGAAAAAAGACATTTTTAAAAAGTATTTTCATTATTTTGGTGTTTTGTAATGAACACGTTGTGCAAAGATTCTAACTTTAATCTATGAAAGAAGAAAGTATCAATAACTTTATTAAGAGGAGGACTGCGGGAGCCATCGATATGCTAGCAACAGTCGGGCAAAAAGGGGGGTTCTGTCCTCTCTTAAACTAAAGTCTGACGGTTACAGAGTTTTTTTATTACAGACTCCCTTTTTAGTTGTGATATAAAATACAAAAAAAAACCTGAGAAAAATGAACTGGCTAACCATATAAAAATATAAACATGCCCGTATATGGCCATATAATGAAATTCTAATACAACACAAAATAACGTATCGTTTACTTAGATTACCTTGATTTAAGTATGGCTCTCCTTGATGTTATGCAGGCCTGTCTCGAAACCCTCCCAAATCCTTGGCTCTATGGACATTATTTTACTAGAGCCCCAAAGTTAAATAATCACCGCCTTTATATCATCCAAGAAAACACGAAGCAATTAATTTATCCAATCATTTTTAATTAATTTAATTCAATTTACAAATTTTTTTAAATAAACTTATTCCATGTGAAACACAATTAAACATACTTATTCAAATTCACTAATTAAAATTTATAACTGGTTATTTTATACGTGGTAACAAAAATTATGATTCTAATATATAGGTATAAAAAAAAATAATGAGAGCATTTATATTATTAAATACCGATACCGTAATTTCTTTTGCGTTATGATATTTACAAATGGGTTGATAAATAAGAAAATAAATATTTTATCAAGCAGAGAAACAATTATCATTATTTACTTTAAACCAAAACAAAACATGATTTAAAGAATAAAAAAAATGTTTGAAATAACAATAAAGAGCGTAAGTGTGTATATGCAAATGCACATAAATATGTGTATGTATGTGCGTATAATGTGTTTATAATAATGATAATTGCTTCATACCTGCATACAATAATGATAATATTGTTTGATAGTAAACTCACCACTCTGATGTTCGATGACGTGAAGGCCTCCAAGTGATCGATGTGGGTGTATGTGTAGATGTTGCTAAAAGTTGTGTTTAAAATTTTGGTTGCATATTAAAATATTTATCTTTAAACCCAAACACGTTTGATTAAGTTTTGTATAAATGCACTCACTTTATAAGTAGAACTAATTAAAAATTATGTGTAAAACAAAGTAAATATTTAAGAATTTTTAATAAGTATGTAATGAAAGAGAAAAAAATAGTAAATGATCTAGGCTAGTAGACAAAATCAACATTAGCTTCAAAGGACTGATTTCTTTTATGCTATTAGGTAAAAAAAATAAGTTTTCTTTTCTTAGAATTATTCTTTATAATATGTGTGAAATTAAAATTAAATTAAAAAGAGTAATTTAAGAAATTGTTTTAGAGTAAATATTTAATTACTCTATCACCGATATTGCTTAATTGAGGGTTTAATGATTTTGTATAGAAAATGTAGTAAAATATAGNNAAAAAAGAATATTACAATATTGTGCTTTGGGCTTGTAAAAATCAAGATAACTTTGGGCTATGGTGATTAGGTATCCCTGTACAGTATTTTAGATGTGCGTTTTTCTTTCAGATTTCTGCGTAAGAGAACCCGATTAACTCCACAATACCACAAGTTGTAGGTGCCCAATCAATGACGTATTTTGTTCAATTATTTTCTTCTTTATCGTTTAGATTAATGCTCACAGCAGACAATTTCTAGTTCTTTCTTTTGTTCTTTTTTTATAAAAGGTGTATAATAATTATTGGGTGACTATTAAGACTTGTTTGTGACGTTATCTGGCGAAAAAAATAATAAATAGAGAAAAAACAAAATATTTAAAGTAATATTTCTTCAGACCACTTTTGTATTAAAAATATACCTGGCGATCGATGATTTAATCTTTTGGTAAAGTTCAAGCATCCATAACATGGATGATTTTACAAGATTTCTAAAATTTTTTCATATATTTTTGAAACCACATGCAATCGCAAACAGTCTATTTAAGGAAAATATTTTTGTTAAGAAATTTTTTTGACAAATTTTCTATGTATCATTAACGTACCTTAAATAATTTTACTGGGGAATTGATGTGTTATTGAACTAACTTTTAGGTAATATAAAGTAAATGAGTATTACTTTAGACTCCGGTTTTAAACACTTTTGATCTTTTCAGATAGATGGTTTCTAACAAAATGGACGAGAAACGGATATAATTTTTCTAGCTGGTTATTAAGAAGATCGTGGTACAAATGTCAAGANNTTTAGAAAAATTACAATAATCAGATTATAATATGATTTCATAATATTATAATAAGACTATAGAAAAATATTCAAACCGTTCACTACACATTCATGCTATTAATATACATCTCAAATGAAAACATGTTATTTGCTTAATGCTAAAATTTAGATGAAGTTAAAATATTTTAAGAACTTATAATTGTATGGACCAAAAGCATATTCTTTAGCTCTAGAATCAAACTCGTACAGTACCGAGCATAAAAAATTCAATTATCTTTGAATATTTTGTTTAATATTTCTTTATGTTTAGTAAAGGCAGTTCTAAATTTGAGCGGGGAAAAAATGCATCTCTAAACAATTCAACTAGTTTCGATCGATTGTGATGGAATCAATAGCAAAATATATTTTTTTTTCGCAATAATACGACATTATTGAATGCCTTTGTTAAATAATTAAAATTTCATTCTTCGTCATTATTGGACTGTTGTATTTTTTTATTGTTTAATATTAATGCTTAAGTAATTATGTCTCTTTAGGCAGTTTAAAAATTAAATAATGATTTTAGAGTCAAATTAATTCAAGTTGTAAAAATAATAAAGGACCTGCCTCTCAAGGTAAACATAGTAGTTTGATTTTAGTAAATAATACGTGTTATGATAAAAGGATTTACAATTAGCATATTTACATCATTAAATCAACGATTGATAGCACTAGTAGCTATAAATGGCTACATATGTTGCATGACATGTATACATTTTTACAGATATGATATTGAAATTGTGTCTTTAAGGTAATCTTTAAAAATGTTGATATAAGAACTACATATTAATATTATTCCAGTGACATTATCAGAATACTATTCAAAAGTATTCCTTTGAAAGGAGAAAGGTTTTTATATTATTAATATCCTTTGTAATTAAAATTACGTTAAATTTATGTGTATTGGGGTTTGGATATTTAAGACATATGCTGAAAACTTACCGGAACATTATATTAAGCAAGAAACTCTTTCCCAATATTGAAGAAATACTTTAGAAATCATTTATTGTATTTAAATAACTGAATAACTATAGATTTTTTGACTCAAAATTTCATCAAACTGGAGAGTCTTTTAGTCAATATTCGTAGGGCGCACTTTACCAAATATTTTAATATATTTTTTTAATATTTTTTTAGGATTTTCAAATTAATTTTATTGTTTATTTTAATAAAATTTTTATATCGAATTTATATCTACAAACATTTGTATCAGTTAGATCACCTTTATACTCTAATTTTATTCGATTGCCTCGTTTAATGTTTCTTAAATTAATTTGAGAAAGAATAATCAGAATACAATCAAATGTCTATCACAATTGTACTTTTAGAGCTGAAAATATTTATCATTTCCATCAAGATTTAATTACTGCAACCGTTTTCTAAGCAATTTTTTTCTGTGTGTAGAAATAATTTAAATAAATATATTTTCTTTTTTCAAAATATTAATAACCTATAATATAAATTATTAAAATCAAACAAATTGTTACTAAAATTTTAGGAGCTTTATTTTGTAAAACACTCTCCTCACTTAAAAAAATTTTTCATGTAAATTTTTTTTTGTTTTTCAAAAATTTGTATGGATTTTTTTTTACAGTGTGGTGAAGAGATTTAGGAAATAAGAGGGTAAATGTACAGAAAATTGTTTTTGTTTTTTATATTTAGTTCAAAAATATTAACAATCAATAAAATAAAATATTTAAACCAAATAATATTTTTTATTGAATTTAATATCAATCAAAATATTGATTTGTTAAGAAAATTATTAGGCATGATTTTTTCTGTTCAGTGCCTTTTAGTTTATTAAAAAAATATTTTCTGATTAAAGAATCAGTTTAGTATGCCAGTTCTCAAGTAAATAGACGATTAACAAATTACACATGATTTCTTATACTTAAATTTTTGAGGTCATACACATACTAATACATAGTAAACACAATGAAACAAAATTAATCTTTAGTTCTTTAACAAAAATTCTGTGTATTTCTTTTTATTTTTAAATTATCCTTGAGAAAAAGTTTTGCTTTGGTTTATTGAAAACAACTTTGAATCCTTGCTTAATACCGTTCTGTAACCAGCATCCTGCTATTGTTGCCACTAATGTATTTCTTTTTTCTGTAACAGTTTTTTTTTATTGTAGTTATAAAAGTATTTGTTGTTGCTAGTGTTATTACTGCCACCGTTCGTTGTCATAGAAAAAAAGGCTTTAAACTAAATAAAAGAACTATTTACGACAACTATTTACAAATAGCTATAGCTATGCGAACAACTACAATATAACTAGCGTAGCACGTTATTATTTTTTTTTTCTGTAAATGTTCAGTCATTGTAACGTATAAGTTACACTAATATAGAAAGCTATTGTTTTTAGTTTTTTTATATTTTTTTACTTTAGTTTGTCTCCATTTTGTATTTATGCCAGTTGTAATCAATGTAATATGGCTGCGGTTTCCGGTTTGTTTATTTAACATTATTTGGGTTGACTTTAAGTTGCGTTTTTTTTTTAATCTTTTGTATTCAATGATGTTGTTGTTGTTTTTGTTGTCGGATAGTATTGTATTGTTCTGTGTTGTGTTCAAATTCAATAACAAATAAAATCCTGTAAATATATTGCAATTCGTAACGCGTATTGAAAAGTTGTTTGTTTTTTTTTTTTTTTGGAGTTTTATTTTCTTTATAACGCTGCTGATAGTTGTTGGGGTTTTTTTTTTCTTTTCGTAGCAAATTATTAACAAAAGTTCTGGGTGTTTTATATATATATAGATTGTTTGTTATTGGTATTGGTAACACTTCCGTTTTGTTGTTTTACTATTTCAATTATATTGCAGTTGTTTTTTCTTTACAATTTTTACTTTTTAATAAAAATTCTTTTTCTTGGGTTTTATTTATATTTTTCCTTCCTTATCGCCGATTCCTTGTTTTTTTTTGTCTTTTTATTTTCAATTTATTTATTTTTTACTTGTAGTTTGTTTAAGATAAAGTAAAGAAATTGTTTTTAAAAAGTGTTGAAACTGTTATTACTGCTGCGGGTTCAAAAGGTTGGTGGACAATTATAGCAAAATTTTCTTCAATGCTATAATTTTTCGAATTTTTATTGATATATTGAAGATAGGATTCCAAATATATTCCCTAAAACTTCTCTGGATATTCTTCTCTTCCTTGCAACTAAAAGTCTTTATTCCTTGTCGAGCTCCTAGCTAAAAATTCATTATTTTCTCTAAGGATTCTTTCCAGGACATTATAATTTTCTTAAATATTATTGTACTATAATTTTTCTCTTTACTATTAGTTGTATTATATCATTGTCTATCTGTCTCTGTATTTGCCTGTGTATCGTCTTCCAATTTTACCAAAACATTTCAAGGCAAAACTTTTCTGCAAGAATTTATTTATTTTTTTTCTCATTCATTCATTCTTTTACACTCTTTCTTCGATTGGCTTCATTTAGTGTAAATAATTGTTTGATATTATCTATAAAATTTTTCTTTTTGTATTCTGGTATTCTTGTTCATTGATAAACAATTCTAAAAAGACAAAAAAAAAAAAAAAAAAAAAAAAGAATTTAAATGAAAGACAAATAAGTATATCAGTCATATCATTCTTTATTTTCTATACAAATTGCTTAAAGTGATGAGTAATTAAAGAAATAATAAAAATGATTGCTAATTAGTTTTCTTAATATAAGAATTGAATAAAAAATTGGATAATTGATAAATTTATAAAAGAAATAATTGATTGCTGTTAAGAGGTTTTTACCAAACAATAGATAAAATGAGTTAAAAAAAAATAATAACATTTTGAGTCAAATACAAAACGAGTTTTTAAAAAATTTAATAAACAATAAAAAATAATTAATTAAAATACACTTAATGTCCTAATATATTATTAACACCTGTAATTTATAAACATAAGTGTATATATACAGCGCACAGTGGTTCAGAAGCGAAATGTTTTGGAAATAAATCTGTAACTTCTGTTTGGCTGGTTAAATTTGCATGAAATTTGGTATAGACATAGTAGAATAGTGTTCAGAATTAAATTTTAGAAGGGGGCCACACATACCCCTCAGGTACTGAGCAAAAGAGGCTCAAATTTGGGTATCTCTGACATACATTTTTTGCTTTTCATCCTATTTTAAATTTTTTTTATAGATTATTGTAGGGACCTGTATTCTATTCATCTCTTATAGTTTTTGAGTTATTTGCGTTTGAATTTTTAGGTACCTCAACTTAGCATGTTCTTGATACAGGTTTTTTCATATATACCCTAGTATTTTATTTTTTTCTTTAACTATATAAAGAACAAAATAATCTATTGTATAAAAAATCCTTTGAATTTGAAAATTTCAAAACAGACGACTTTTTGTGATTTTTTTTTACCGAAAAAGTATCTGTATTACTTTTTCTTTACAATAAAATTTTAAATTTAATCATTTTATACTTTTCTAAAAGATATCTTCACACAAAAGACTTCAAAGTAAAAATCAGACCCAATAACTAAGTACATCATTCTCCGAAATTTGACCTATTTTATATGAGAGTTTTGATTTTAGTCTATATTTTCTCAAATCCCAAAGCACAAATCGGCAAACGGAATGCAGTCTAAGAATCTTCGATATGTTGTTAAAAATTTACAATAAAGTATATGGCAGTTCGAAAAAACGTTTATAGCCAAAAATGTAAAAAACCCATATTTAGGATTTTCGCTTTTTTTTTTTTGGAATTGTGAGATTTTTTTATGAAGATCTTAAAGTTTTTTTTTTATCACTTTTTCATTTAATAAAATAAGGTCTATATCCATCGAAAATTTCTTTAAGATTTCTTTAATAACTAAGATTTTATTACATATAAAATATTTTTTTTTTAACAATTTATTAATAATATTATTTTATTTTAAATTATTTTATTTTTTATTTATTTTATATTATTTTTTTTTATCTTATTTAAAAATCGTATAATTATCTTTTACATTAATAATAATCATACGCCTTTGAATGGCTCTCAATGCACTCCCTAAAATATGCTAAATACTTCATACATTATTTTTACTTTCACATTAATAATCGTATAATTATTTTTTTCATTAATAATAATCATACGCCTTAGAATGGCTATTAACGCATCCTAAAAATATGCAACATATTTAATACCTTATTTTTAAACCTTCCATTACTTAGCGTATGATTAATAATTAACTGAAATAAATATTACTCATACTGGTATTATCAGCGGATGTGCTCTGAAAAGTATGCTACTAAATTGTTACATTGTAATAATAAGTTACAGCGTAAAAAGTAAAAGGGTAATAAATCTGTATCTTTTTAATGGACAAACCTATATTGATGAAACTTTGAGCAAAGATAGAAAGGGAGTTAGGATTCCAGAATATTACTTTTTGGAGTATTTAGCTTAAGAAAGGTAGGTGCTACAAAGGCATAAAGTTGAGCACTTCGTGGATTAAATATTGCAAATTTTATAAATATGAAATCATTTTAAATGTTTTTGAAAATGGCAAAAAAGAAATTAAAAAAAAATAATAATAATAATAATTATAATAATAAACAACTGATTAATTCAATAATCTTCGGCCTTTAGTTTTCTGTTGCTTTTCCTATATAGACTATGTGCCACCCTGAAAACTATCCATCTGTTCTGAAGATCTGTACTGATGAGCCGAAAAGGCTTTACAGGTTTGGGAGTGGTTTGTGTATTGAATATTATGTTATTATGGTATTTTTTACATTCTCAAACGGTTGCAGTATCATTCAGACGGAGATATATGCTATTAAACGTTCGAGTAACTGGGTAAGGTATTACAAGATATCAGGTGACATTTGTATTTTTGCTAACAACAAAGCAGCCATTAGAACTTTAATAGTTGAACTTCAGAATGTTGGATGTCTCTTAACGAGATAGTACACAGAACAAATTATTACCGTCTTTTTTACAATTAATTCAGTTGTTTTATTTTGCAACAAAATTTAATAAATATGTTCAAGAAGAAATAAAATAAGAAATAAATTTAGGTATGATTTTTTTCCTATTCACATTTTTAATTCATTCAATCATCTACTTGATTGATTTAATTAATTTCTTAATTGGAAATTTTTTTCTGTTTTGTATTTATTATAGTTTTTAGTAATTGAAATAATCATTTTGGTGAGAGGTGCAAATTTGAGCAATTGAATGAATTATTTTCATATATATTTGTTAATTGGTGACTTTTTTCTGTGCAGAGACTCAATGTAGATAATATAGGGTCAGTCTTAATAGATCTATCACCTATCTATATCGGAAAATTGGACTTTATGCGTAATACTATAAATTTTATTCAAATTAAAGTTTAATAAATAAGTATTTTTAATATAACTTTTCTTATTATCTGTATCAGAACTATATCCTGTTATAAATATGTTATAATGTTCATAGCCTTATTATCCTCTCAGGAACCAAAGGAAATAATATTGTCACAAGTTCAAGAATAAATAAAATTTTACAGCCGTATTCAAAAAAATAATGTATGCTTGCTAAAGGTTTACTAACTTTTTGTGTATAATCTTTCAATAAAGTGTCCCAGTAAACAAATAATATTCAGAGGAGTAAGTAAGAACCTTAACGTGGGATCCAGAGATAGTGCAAAGTCGGATGATTCCAATAAATGTTCCATTTTTGATTCCTATTTAGTGGTAAGAAAGTCGTGAATAGTGAAATTATGTTTCATTGGCACTTTTATTATTTTTTTTTTAGTTTTTAAAATAACCGGTTTTTGAGAGATAATAGTTTTATTTTTTTTTTATCTCCAACTTTGACTTTTGAATATCATTATGAAGGTAATATCTTTGTCTATAATATGCAACAACAACTGAACATCTACCATGTATATTAAAGAAATTATTTTCGTTTTTTAAACCGTCATATTTCCGGGCCAAAAAGAAATATGGGTCTGAAATTTCATGTTTTCGGAAACAATTACAAAGGTCAATTCTAGTAGCGAATTTCATTGAAATCGGAGATGTCAATTCCGATTGCTGTCCGTTTTGACATGGAATCACTCTATATGCTTATTTCTAACAAAAAATCCGAATTGTATTTAGTGTGTATATATGAAGTAACAAAACTATGTAACTAAACTTAAAATCTTATATTTTATTTTTTTAATATTCAGCAAAATTTCTATAATTTTGTTTTTCTGTAGAAATCTGAAATGTATAGGCTTTTATAAAAAAAATAATTATCCACTTTATTTTGTAAATAATTTCATCTCACTTTGAAAAATTGTATATATGTTTGTAGATAACATTTACAAGCCCAAAGAATATTTTTTTTATTAAAACAGTAGCATTAGTAAAGATTTAATGTTTAAACGGATCTTAAATTGAAAATTTGTCAAACCAATTAATTGTTTACACAATTAGAAGAATAATACACTTTAAAAATATTCCCACGTTTTAATCTATTATCATCAGAATTATCATCTCAAGAATTTGTAATATTTAAGTTAATTAAAAGTTTATTTAAATAAATTTCATTGCACTAATCAAAAATTTATTACCAAATTTATACCAAAAATTTAATTTTATCAAAAAATATCAATTATAAACGCTTGAATTATCAAAAGATACATTTTTGATATTTAACATTTAAAACGATATAACAAGTTTTATTTTCTAAATGCATCCAAGCAAAGAATGTCAGCAAGCAAGCATGCAAGGTGGCAGTTGTCAAACTTTCATAATTAGCTTTCGAAAAGTGTACTTGGGTGATAAGATAAGAGAGGGTGAATTGTCAACAATTAAGTATGTAAAATAAATTGCTCCTTATCAGATGAAGAAAAACGAAAACATTTGATTGCGATGACCACAAAAAGATTAAAACATTTAATGAAATCAAAAGAAGAAAATTTTCTATATAAAACACAAATAAACGATTTAAAAATCAACATTTAAACGATTATTTAAAATGCCGTTTAAACCCGCGCAGACACTCAACAATAATCTAACTGAGTGACCATTTAGAAAAGACAGTAGTCAAGTTGACAGATTATGGTCTAGCAATGACTTTAGGGGGGAGCGTAACAAAAATCTCTAAATATTGTGTGAACACTTGTAAAATAAAAATTTAAATCAGATCATCTAAATAGATAAATTGATTTTATTAAATATTCAAATATAAGAAACTTGTTGTGGATAAAGAAAAATTAATAACATCCGCGACCTTATATACAGTTATGGTATAAAATGAAATTTTCGAATAACAAAAATTGTTTAGTTTTTTATATATAGTTTTGACATTTTACATAATTTTGTTATTAAAGAAATTAGAAAACAATTTCATTAATTGCATTCCGATAAGATCATGACATTTAGTTTGGTGAGATTTTCATTAATTGTACCCTAAAATCTATAGATACATTTTTTCAAATCAGATAAAGAAAAAAAAGGCTGAGATAACACAAGTATTGTCTTTAGTATCTTAAGATAGTTTTAATCATTGTCGGTCTTTCATCTGAGATATGAAATCATAATAAATATAGTAAAAAAAAAACTTTTTGAAAATTAATTATCAAATATGAATAGACCAAATTATTTATACTCGTTAAGACAAACAGTAGTAGAAAATATGTTTGTCATAAAAATATTATAGAAAATAAAAATTGATAATAAAAGTTCGGCATAATAGAATATTAGATTCTTGTAGTTTAGATAGAATATTAGAACTTGAGAGCTAAAGTAAATAAAACTCATCAGAACAGAACAAGAAATTTTTATAAAACGATTTGGGTTTTCAATAAAATTATTTTTATACCCTTCATTACAGGTGTTAAGGGTATATATAAGTTTGCCATTATATATAAGTTTGTATTTTCGCGATCTTTGTAAGAAATGATGACGATAACTGATAATTATAGTATATATATCAAACGATCGAAAATTCTTTCGAGAATTTTGCTATTGAAATTCAGCAAGATCGATTCATACATTGCGGAGATATCTCTGATAGATATTGCCGTAACGGCAATATCTATCTACGAACTACTAGCCCATCAGACGAGATGGGCTAATGAACCCACATGTCGTACTGCTAGAACTATATGGATAATAGGGGGACCAACTCCTTCTACTCGCACTCTAGAGCGCAAGTGAGACTGTTAGTGTCGGTAATTACAGAGCACTGTATTTTAGGGACTCATATGCGTAGAATGTGTATTTTGTTTAATGACTTCTGCAGAAGTTGTAATGATGAGATGGAGGAATAATCAGTCTTTCATCTACTGTGCGAATGCCCGGCATTATCACAGATTAGGAAGACCATACTTGCGACTACGGTGACGTAAGCACAATTGAATTAAAGTATTTTCAAGATGGTTTGGTGAAGCAATGTTGCAGTCGGAGTAACAGCGAACTGCAAACCTGCATCTGGGTAACACAACGGGTACGAACATCACGAACCCAGGTGAGATGTCTGCTTAGGACACTACCCGTATAACCTAACCTAAACTTAAATATTTCCAAACAAAAAAAATTTTACCCAGGTATTTAAAAATATTTGTGGAACAACAACATTCATCCCAGGAAAAATTTAGAACATGTTAAAAAATAGAATTTGGAATAAAAAAACTTGTTATGAAACCATTACCTAACGCTTCTATAGAACTATTTCTGAGTGTGACTATTTCGATCAGAAATCATTAATTAAAGAACTAGTTCTAGAACAGTTCCAATGAATGGGTACTAGCTACACTTCCGCAGAATTAGTTTTGGAGGTGACAATTTCAAACAAAAATCCTTGGTCGTAACGCAAAAGTAGAACAAGTACATGCTATTTTCAAATGTTCTGGAACTGGTTGTAGAACTAATTAAATTATTCCTGAATAAATTCAATTATAAACTGGGATTTAAGAAATTTCCCGTCATAATAAAAAACAGGTTCTGAAACCGTTCCCTAATGCTTCAATGACACAAGTTCTGAATTTGATAATTTCGATCAAAAATCATTAATTAAAGAACTAGTTTTAGAACAGTTCCAAAGAATAGGCACTATCTAGCTAACACTTCTACAGAACTAGTTCTAGAAGTGACAATTTCAAACCAAAAGCATTGGTGGTAATGGGCTATTTTCATGCGTTCTAGAACTAGTAGCAGAACTAATAAATTTCTTTCTGGAATGTTTAATAAAAATCTCAATTAAATAATTAAAATTATTAAAAAGTGAAATTTAAAACTTTCATACACTAAACATAGTTCAATAGTATTGATGTAGAGTATTTTAAAATTTCAATATACTCTAGACTTTAAGATTCCCAAATACTAATGAATGTTAATACAGCAACCAACAACCAACACAGTTGGTGGCCATCCCCAATTGTGTTTGTGGCGATTATCATTAGAAATAGAAATTGTCACCGTTTATATTGGTATAAGATGATCTCCTTAACTGATTTGTGTTGGCCAGATTGGAATCTTAATAAATTTTTCATTTGATTCTCTAGCTATCGGCAATATATTTGTTTCGCTTTTTAAACACTCTGCTTACCTCGTCCGTTCTAGTACATCAAGTGTAAATTTAAATAATCATAATTTTATATTTAAAATAAAATAAATAATAAAAAAAACTAAAAGAAAAAAATATGAAAACCACCTGCAGAGCTGGTCCGTTTGTATTTTGTTTTATGCTTATTGGCGCCAGAAATAGTTGTTTGTGTTTTTGTGATTTGGCTTCCAAACATTTAGATTAAACCAAAAAAGTAGCTAACTAAACTATACGTTTATGTATCTATCTGCATCTATGAGTATATTCAAATGTCCATCCATCCGCCCGTTTGTCTGTCTGACCGCCAGCAAGTCTATGTATTTTTTTTCCATTCATTTGGAATGTTTGGAGGCACTAATTAAAGATCGTTTCGTTTATTTTGTAAATATTAATTTTTTTTAATAAAAATAATCATAATTCATTTAAATTTTTCTAATCGAATCTAATACAAAAACAACTTGTTGTTGAGTAATTTTAAAAGTTTTAAACAAATTGTTATAGGAAATTCTAGACATAACGAAAAACATTTGTAATAATTTTAATTATTAACTGTAGTTGTTATGTTATTAGTTTTTAAAAAAGTATTATGAAATTTAACAAAATCTATGTATAGGATTGTACATGGGAATATATAAAACAGTAATGTTAATGAGTTACTAACAGACTAATTCAATATCGCTCAGCCTAAACAGAAAAAAGACATGAACTTTCGCTAAGGTCGAATGTTTAGGAATTAGAATGCTTAGGAAGGTAAAAAAGATTAAATTTCGTAACCTTATTTGTCTTAAAGTAATTGAGATACAAATTAATTTAAAAGTATACGATGGTACTATTTTTAAATGGGTAAAAACTATAATTTGTTCCTGGTTGGGCAAACAATCTTTAGTTCAATCCTGGAAGCATATAAATAAAAGTATAAGTTTCCTTCATTTTGAAAATTTTAATCGTACCAGTTTTTGGTACTTTTAACATAAACTTTTTTCTATTTATTGATACATAAGAATAAATTAACAATAGATCCCAGTATAATTCCTAGTTTTTGGTACCAAAATGAAATAAAATAATTGCTAATGAAATTAGTTCCAACAAAAATGAAGATTCCCAAAATCTAATTAAATAAATAATATAATTGGTACTTTTATCACAACAAAGGAACAAAGTCTTACGTTTATTTCATTTCATTTCATTTATTAATATTTTTGCAAGTTGTAAGCCCAATGGGCCAATTAACTGCAGTTAATTTTATAATTT
>MINK01173613.1:0-18621 GCA_001735545.1 Phormia regina
TACATTAATATGTTTGTATGTATTATACTTATATCTCTTATTATCAGTTCAAAAAATAGTACTAAAATCAAAACAAAATGAAACATAGATTTATCAACAAGTACACACCATACAGTGCTGTGCAGAACAAATGCAACAATACTAAGGTAAATCTTACAATTGTTTACTTATTTTGGAGTACACTTAAGTCTCGTTTTATGCGAATTTTTTTAAAGCGGATTTAAATTTATGCGGTTTTTAAATGAACGTTTTTTAGAATTTTAAACGATTTTGAAAATTTAGCTGTTTTTTTTAGCTTTTTTACCGTTTTTAAATTAAACCATGTATGCGGACTGTTTTCCAAACATCAAGAGTAGCATAAGCAACATAAATATTCAAAATCTCAAAGTTTGATGACAAACAATTTTGCAAGAAAAGAAACAATTAAAACTCTTAAAAATTCTTCGATCTTCATGAGATAAATTCTAGTGATGAAAATTAGATTAGATCATATAGTGATGAAAGTGACGATACACCAATTCAAAAGCGATGCAGACAATTATTCAGTGATTCAGTTTATTTTTGAATCATTTTCTGTCTTTTCAGTAATTAATGAATTAATATTATATTTTTATTTATTTTTTAAACGTGTTTTGTTGTTATTAAGTAAATGAAATAAATATATTTTTGTTATTTGTTATTTGTCTGTTAACTTTTGATATTTAACTTTATAAACATGACTTTTTTAAATATTTTGCAGTTTTTAGCGCAAAAAAAAATTATGGAATCAGTTGTCCTCAATATCCGGAGTTCGACCAGTCGAAAGGGCTTTGAACTCTGTGGTATATCAAAAAGCGGCTAACGTAATTAATCATTTTTACTGTTAGGAAAAAATTTTCAAAGCCCCATAACTTTCAAAACATTTAATTACGCTAAACATCGTTATTTTCCAGATAAAAATTAGGGAGGTCTATTTATGTACCATATTTCATTAAAAACCCAATTTTAAAAATTTTGATATTAAATTCCCAAATTTTACATACACATAAAACGACTAAAAAAACAAGCAAATATGGCAACATTTTCAATTACAAGCACTCGACGGTAACTCTCACGCAACTCTACGAAAATAGAATAAAATAATATAAAGAGAGCAAGCAACAAACAACAACACTAAAGTACAGCAAACACAAAACACATACGACAAACACAAAGAATGAGAGTTCATAACAAGCTAGAATAAAAACAAATACATGAAAAAATTGATAACGTACCAAGTAGAAATAAAATGTTCATAATACAACAAAACAAACGCATGCTATTCAATTGGTAAAGCTGTTTGCCTTTGTTTTTGTTGTTGACATACAATTTATAAAAATTAGAACAGAGCGGTAACGGGTAAGGGTACAGGCAATTTATTAGCATTACAACGTATCAGTACAGACCACAAGCAATGAAATGAAATCTGTTACATTTGTTGGTGCGCGTCTATGTTTAAGTAAAAAATATTCATAAAACATTAATTTGAATTGGTTTTACATGTTATCACTGCTGCAACATGTAAAAGTGAGAACAGCTTTCCAGATTGTTCCAATAAAACACGCGGGAAAATATCTATGCCGACGTTGGCAGAGCTGCGACTTATCCCTGTATTTGTCTATTCCTTTTCGTCTGCTTTACTTTTGTTTGTATTTTAATCACTACACAAAAAAGTGGACAAGAAAAAAACAAGTAACACGACTAAACAAAACGACGACTACAATATGAAATCAAACGAGGTAAGCTTTATCGCGCAACCTTGTTAATTGGACACCCGAGTCATCGTCATTAAATATACAAACATATCTCCCATAATATATACATTGTACTACCAATAATGAATATGTGCATGAAGTAATGTACTTACGGGAGTCTTTTTATTTTCCACTTTTGGTGATGTTGTTGATTCTTCTGCAGCCGGTTTCGATAAGGATTCGTCGGTGGTGGCAGAGGAAGCAGCTTCGACTACCTCAGGTACAGCTTCAGCAGCAGCTTCAACATTATTTGTGGTTTCTTTTTCCACGGTTTCAGTTGGCTGCGCTGCTGCCTCTTCTTTTGATTGCGCGCTATTTTGTTCACTCACATTTTCCACTACTTCCGACATGTTTTCTTCTTTTCTGATTTCTTCTATTGTTTTACGTAAACTTCAAATTTATATTTCTATTATTTTTTGCAAATTTGTTACAAAAATGTTTATGCAAATATGTTCTTTTTTAGTTATATTGTCACCACACACTGCTATTCGGTCGATTTTGAGAAGAAAAACGTAGGTTGCTTTTTGCTTGTATTTATTCCACACACAACTACAAGCGCACTTTTTTCTTTTTATACTGGTAAAAATACTCTTTTATTCGATTCTTTTATTAACGCGCAATTTTAAAACTCTTTTCTTGTAATTAATAAACGATTTTTGCTAATTTTTTTAGTACAAAATACTCGATTGCACTTTGCTTAAGTCGATTTCAAAAAAATATGAAATGAATTTTATATGTAAACAAGAGAATTTTGTTAAAATAAAATTTTCCACTTCAACAACGTAACGCCGCGTCAAAAGTATTGTTCACACAAAGTGCTTACAAGCAGAGATCTGCGCCAAATGATTTTAACGGCGGCGGCTTTTCTAAAAAATTTCGGATGCGGCTAAAAGTCGGCTGTTAGCTAGCCGGTCGAAAGAAGAACGTAACTTTTTTTTTATTTCTTAAATGTAAAGGCAGACCAAGATCGTTTGTTTGAACATAACTTATAAGTATACCTTAAAAAGATTTATAACATAATTTTTACGTATTTCTCAGCCAAACACACAAAGCAATGCTTTTCGTATGGATACCATGTCGCAGCGAAACAAAAACGTAATTAGTTCGCGAACCAGTTCATGGAGAATACATTAGATTTTTCTATAACTTCTAAAAAATGAATGTTAAAGTTGTAAATTTCGACAATGTAATGAATTCACTAAATATTTTACCATATCCTAATTAGAAGGTGCTCGCAACAATTGTTTGTATTTTCTTAGTGTAAAACTACTGCACACAATATCAAATATAAATGCTATGAACAGAAAATGAGTGATTAAAGGAAAGGAAAAAAATTGGAATAATTTTGCGGGGTATGTTAATGAAAAAAATGTAAGATAGTTGTTTTTACGAGTACACTTTTTAATTATACTATGAGTTTGACCAAACTTGGCGGCCATATTCGAATCATATTTAGGCCGAATTTTCTCGGCGGCGGCTCCTCTGGAAAAACCCACACCGGCTTGACTGAGATGGCCGGCGCAGATTTATGCTCACAAGTGCAGAGTTGTATGTTGACTGTCTTTCACAGTCATGGTTGCCAACTCTTTAATTTTAAAATGTCAATGACTTTATAAAAAAACGCTAAATTACGTTAATAATACCTGTTTATTATTGAAATTGTAGGGAATTTTAACTTTAAACAATTGAGTATTGATGTACATCAAACAGCTTTATTTCTTTTGTTATAGGTGTAGCAATTTGGATAATTAAAATTTATATGTTTAAAAAATATTTCCTCTAAATGTTAATAAATTGTTCAATATATGAGATTCGAACTGCTTATAAGCATACTAAACCCAATATACGTTAAAAAATATGGGATTTTGAACAATTTCTTTGTTTAAATTAATGTCATAAGTACATTTCTTATTTTATTGTAAGAAATTTTTTTAGAGTGATTTTAAGGTTACAAATAATTTGTATGTGGTGAGCGTTCACTACTTATTCCGTGAAAGTATTTATTTGTAAGATTATAGGATTATAAAATGATTGTATATCAAATTTCATCTACTAATGTAATAATCTTTAAAAAAGGAAACAGATTTTGCCCAAATTTTTTAACAAAAAAAGATGTGAAAAAAAGTTAATGGAATTTTTATAAAGAAATTTATTTTTAATAAATCACATTCAAGAGCTTTCAATTGATCCTTGCAATCGACAAAAGTATGTAAAGGAAATATTTGTGATTGAAAATTAGTTATGCAGTTATAATAATACACCATGTATTCTATTATACTGGCCTGAGTCTAAAAGTAGAGACAACTTATGTTTGCAAAATTGTTTTCAATAAATAAATATATTAGATATTTATTGCAGTATATACATACATATGTACCTTTTCTAAAAATATGTACAAAATATTTATAATTAAGAAAAAAATGTAAAAACCAACTTCTATTTACTCGTTCATTTATTTAAATTCAATAAACCATCAGCATATTGAAATTCGGGACTATTTTCATATTCACACATATCCAAAGCAATAACACAAGACTCCTTGACAACACGTTTTTCATCCTCTGCATAACGACTTAAAATATCAATACATTCCTCAGTAGCAATTGCACCCAAAGCTTCAGCACATTCATGACGAACCATTTCATTCTCTAAACGATCTTCAAGATTCTGCTTTAAATACGGAATACTGCAAGGTTCTTGTAGTTGGCCTAAAACGAATGCCACTTCGTGCCGGAAGAGTGCTGATGCATCTTTAAGACCCTCTGTAATAGCTAAAACAGATTCTTCGGTGCGCATATTACGCAAACTAAACATGGCTCGATAACGATCAAATAAACTGTTGTTGGGATTCAAGTAAATAGCTTTTAACTCTTCCACCGACTTGGTGGGTTCGGCGGGAGGTGAGGGATCCACGGAGGCATAAGGATTTGTGTCTTTAACATTTTCACCACTTTGCAGCCATTTAACCCGGTCTAATGCTATGGTACACGTTTCAGCTACTTCAACAACGGGATCATTTTTATATTTCTCCAAAATGGGTATAACATCAGCAGCACCAATAGCACCCATTGCTTCTGCGGCTTCATGACGTACCATAGGTTCTTGAGTTACATCTTCTAGTACTTGTGTTAGAATACCCAAAGCTTTTTTGTCTTGCATTTGGCCTAAACAATAAGCCAACTCGTGTTTTAGTAAGGCTGAATCATCTGTAAATCCCCGGCTGATCTCATCAATAGCATCAGCACCACCAATATTTTTCAATGTAAAAAGTGCACGAAATCGTTCCTTTAATGGTCGCTCCTTATTGTTTAAAACACAGCCAATTGCTTTTATTTGTTCTTGTGAAACCATTTTGTCAAGTTGATTATATATGTACCAATGTTAACAATAATAATTTTTAGAATTTATTATTTTATTTATTTTCAATTCGTCACCAAGAGATGCAATGTTTACATTTACAATGAAAAATGTCATATTTGCAACACGTGAACATCAGGGTTCATTTAACGGCGGCGGCTTTTCTAAAAATCTTCGGCGGCGGTCAAATTCGTCTGTTAGCCTAGTTTTCGCACCGTTTATAACGCGAATTCCACACATGCTTTTTTCATGTTCGAGCAATGAACAAAATTTTGTGCACACATGCATTTGGATAGTGTGGACCGCCAACATGTATACATAGTTTGTTCTTTGTGTCGCTACAATTGTTCGAGCAACACATGTCTGCCATCAAACACTCATTTTGTATGCGGAACGATTGAGGCGCTGAATGTAAAAGTATCGGTGACCTGTTCGGCAAACCAAAAAATTATGATTTGTTCGACAAATGTTCCGCCCACTCAAACAAATGGAAATTGTGTATTTCTCTGAAGACGGGTTGTTCATTGGTGCGAACAAAGAAAAAGGGCTAGTATATGACGATACGTAAGCACATTTATTCACAAATGATGAGGTCTAAAACCATGTAGATGTGGGGGCAGACGAAGATCGTTTGTTTGAACATAATATAACATGAAATTCCTAAATAATTTTATAACATAAATTTTCTATTTATTGTACTTAATAGTCGTCTTTCACNGTAACATATAATATTTAACATTAACACTACCATCATGTTATTGGTAAATGTAGACCGATCAACTTTATTACTATGTAATAAATTTGTTTGACCCTATGATCTTTTTTTATTATAGAATGAAGAAATAAATCAATAAATAAATACAAATTCACAAGTATTGTCCATTGGAATTGAATTTTTCGACTATTTTCGATTTTTTCCGACTATTTTCGACTTTTACCGACTATTTTAAAATTTCGATTTTTTCCGACTTTTCCATTTTTTCCGACTATTTTCGACTTTTTCCGACTTTTCGTTATTTATCGAATATTTTCGACTTTTCGATTTTTTCCGACTATTTTCAACTTATTTCGACTTTTGGCATCAAGAATTTTTTTTGGCAAGACAATTTTCAAATCAAAAAGTCGATTTCGACTTTTTACAACAAAAAGTCGATTGTTCGATTATTCGAAAGTCGATTTGATAAATCCTAGTAACAGAGAGTTGTTTATATTATTTTGTTAATATTATGTTAAATTTTAAACATCGCTTATTACAGTTTATCAACACTGTTTTAATAGTACTACTGAATTGCAGATTTAAAAACGAAGAAGCTATAAACAATTTTGACGACAAGAAATATATTTTTATTTTTGTAAACAAGTAGAAATGGAGTCATTTTCAATAGATGAAGTTTCCAATTACACAAATTCAATAATAACATTCGTTCTAAATGGCGCATCAACGAAATTACCACTGAAGGAAAAAGATATGACCACCACATTAAATGTTAAAGGAAAACTCTTTAACATGGCATTGAATCATGCAAAGGCGGCTTTAAAAGAGGTAAATTTAAATATAATAAAAAAAACTACAAATATCACGAATTCTTGCACTTTTAGACATATGGCTTAGTGTTAGTTGATGTACCAGACACAAAAAGTGGCAAAGCATACATTTGCCATAGTGAAGATACTATCAAATCTCTGTTGATATGTGATGAGGATCAACAGCGTCATTTAACTTTACTTTTTGTCATACTTTCATATTTATTTATGCGAGGTTCCGATACTTATCATCAAACGAAAACCAGTGAAGGTAAATATTTATGGGATACAAGATATTACGAATATAAAGTGGATTAAAATTGTTTTACGTTTATTCCAGAGGATTTAGTACATTTTCTTGATAAGTTACGTATTAGATTTGATGAATATCATCCATTTTTTGGTGCAAATTTGAAAAAACTTGTAACAGAGACATTCGTTAAACAACTTTACTTAAAACGAGAAAAAACTGTCAGCGAATTGGAATCAGAAACGAAGTAAATTTTCTGTAATAAAGTATAATTATAATAATTTATTTGATATCATTTCTATTTTAATTTAGATTTTATTACTATTGGGGTTTTCGAGCTGAAGCGGAATTCGATAAAAAACTACTTTTGGATGCAACTGCCAAAGTAAGTTACATAATTAAAAAAAAAAAGTATTCTTCATTCAAATGCATTATTGTTATTTTTTTAGATTTTAAAGAAATCTCCCAAATTTTTTGTTGCAAAATATCAGGAATTATATGGTAATGAAGATGTGGAAATGACCCCAGCAAATTGAATTTTATATATATAATATATTATTATTTTTAAAATAATCTCGTCGAAATATCCTTTGAAAAAAATGCATATTTTTGGAATTCTCGAATAGTTTAAGAAATTCAAAAAAATCGAAAAGAAATTTTCAATATTTTTGGTTTATAAAAACGCCGAGTAAAAATGATAAAAGATATTAAACAAATTACAAATAAGGCTTTTCATTTAACGATTAACTTCTTGCCTCTTAATAATATTTTTTGTGCAGAGCATGCATTTTAAAGTAAATACATTTTTGAAATGTATTTATTACACCAAATTTCAGGCAAACCTAACAAGCCAATTAGAAGTTACAGATATTTGTACGCTATAAAAATACGTTCAATTTAATTTTGAACCAAGAGATTTAAAAGTATTATAGTTGAAATAGCGAAATCTATTTGCGTACACTTTTTCAAAAAATTAATGTTGAAATCTTTTAGCTCTTTTATCTATCAAAGAATTGACATTGCCTTAGTCCGGGTTCACAATTTTTCTTGCAGCAATCCTGAGTTTATAGGAGAGAGAGGAGAAGAGAATACTAAACTTTTACATTCTCTTTGCCTCTTTCGTCTACAAAGTCAGAATTGCGCAAAGAAAAATTGCTGTGTGTGAACCCTGACTTAACCACAAAAACGTCATAAGTACAGAACATTGCGCTATATGTATACTTTGGCTATAAATCTGAAAATCTGTCAGATTATGCAAATGACTCTATATTATTTTTATATAAAATAATACATATTTTTCATTTATTTTCAAATAATTAAGTTTCAATTGAGTTATTTTTTAACAAATGAATACAGTTTCTAACCACTTGAGTTTGTGCACCTTTTACAAAAACATCGCTTGGCAGTTAGCAAGTTTTTGGGCAAAATTAGTCTCTCATTAAAATTAAGATTAAAATATTTTTTTCCTTAAAATAATTGTAATTATTAAAAGTAGTTAAGAGTTTTAATATAAATAAATCATTAAATTATAAATATTGTATTATAAAATTCAAATCAATATTAAACAAATATACTAAATTTTAATTATTAGTTATTGAAGAATCCGTTTAATACCCAAATAATTGTAATATCAATCAATAAATACCATATAAAATTCAAATTACTTATTTATTACTTTAAATAATTACGAATAAGTAAAAGTTTTGTTTTGTAATGCTCCGCTGAATTTGGATAATTTAATTAAAATTTTACAATAAATCAATAATATTGATTACTTACAAAACATATTCAAAAATATTATTTGTTGGAGATTCCAATGCTACTCATATAATTCACAATAAATATATACAAATAACACTCCCTTGGTCTACACAAGAAAACTTTGAAGTCTCCACCTAACGAATAGGTGGAAATGGTATAATATAAAAATATATAGTATATACAATTTCTATAAAAACTTAATAGTCTAAAAAATGTATTGAAGAAAATGTATTAACAAGAAATACGTTTCTTCCTATCAGTTTAATATTAAATTCAATTAAATAATTAATTCAATACATAACAAATAAAAACAAATTTTTGTTATGAAACTTATTTATATCTTATCTCGTTTTCTAATCCCACGTATAATTACGTTGTGTATATTGTGTCACCTTCATTCCAATCACAATATTAGGCAGTGTTGCATTATTTCCTCACTCTTCTATGCATGAGGAAATACATCCTATAATTATAAAGTACTCGCGCATCTACAAAAACAAAAATTCCTTGTATTTTGTTAGTGTGAAACTACTGCACACAATGTCAAAATATGAAGAGAAAATGAGAGAATAAAGGAGAAAAAATTAACATTGGAATACAAAAACAATTTGACAGTACCACGTATGAAAAAATTGTAAAACTACTGTTCTTACGAATATACCAAGGCGAATTCACATTAGGTGACAGCTTCGTTACAACAAATATTGTTTGACTGTCAAAATTTTGTTTCCTGTTTTCTGATATTCAGATTTTTTTCTTAAAAAAGGCTAAACGTAATCACGCTTAATTAAATATATTTGCAATTATATTAATAAACCTTTTTTGAAGAAGAAAAAAATAAAATCTACAATTAAATTAAATATTTTCACGTTTCATTTAACACGTTTTGTTTATCTTATTTTTGTTTATACAACAAAAAATTTGAAAAAAGTCAACTGACGAGTTGCTGTCACCTTATCTGAATTCGCCTTTTTCCATCCCTGTATTATACTATGATCGGAACAATTTTAGCATTCTTCTGTTTGATTTCAAGAGCGATGGCTGGCAACACAGAGCGTACTTTTATCATGGTTAAACCCGATGGAGTCCAACGTGGACTCGTTGGTAAAATCATCGAACGTTTTGAACAAAAAGGCTTCAAATTGGTTGCCATGAAATTCATGTGGGTAAGTGAATGTAAAAATGTGTTTTTATAAGCAAAAATTGTCTGGAATATTGTATAACCTTGAAAGAAAGTGAACAAAAATTTTGCGTTGAGGTTATGTGCAAAAAATAATTGGTTGACATGTGTCTTTGTTTTAATGCATCTTGGCAAAAAGAAAAGATAAAAAATGTGAATACATATAAATTACTATTCTTGTGTTTATGTGTTGTATGCTAATTAAATTTACGTTTATTTCTGTGTGTTATAGGCCTCCAAGGACTTGTTGGAGAAGCACTACGCCGATTTGTCTGCTCGCCCCTTCTTCCCCGGTTTGGTCAACTACATGAGCTCCGGCCCAGTGGTTCCCATGGTGTGGGAGGGTTTGAATGTTGTCAAGACTGGCCGTCAAATGTTGGGCGCCACCAACCCTGCTGATTCTTTGCCCGGTACCATCCGTGGTGATTTCTGCATCCAAGTTGGCCGCAACATTATTCACGGTTCCGATGCCGTTGAATCTGCCCAAAAGGAAATCGCCTTGTGGTTCAATGAGAAAGAACTTGTTGACTGGAAACCCGCTACCGTTGACTGGGTTTATGAATAAACTGTAAAACAGTCTTCAAAATTCAATCAATGAAAATATGCTGTATAGCAAGCATTTTTGTGTTTAGTTAAGCAAAAACGTTCTCAACAATTCCATAAAATAAAAAACAGGCTTTTTAAAAAAGTTAAAAAAAATTTCCTGCGTTTTTCATTAACATTTAGTAGGTATATTTATTTAGAAGTTGTGGTAGAGGTAATCTTATGTGATTTTTGCTAGTCAGTATTCATGTGTACGTATGATATAAGAAAGTTCATAAAAATATTCTTTAAAATCCCACATGTATAATAAATTTTCTTTCTGAACTTAATTCATATTTTTGTATGAACTTTGATATATATGTAGGTACATATGGTTAGTTAGTATATGTTTTTTTCTAATTTTTTGATAAATACAGAGTAAAAATTTACAATTTCCCTTTTCACTACTACGAGGAGAATCAAGTACACACTTCATAAACTTTTATTGTGATATTTTCACTAAATTTCTTTGGAACACAAACATGAATGGTCTATGTTGCAATTTTAAGAAGTCGCATATCATCACCAAACGTTAAGAGTAGGTTAACGAACATTGCCATTAATGCTGGTGTTATATATGATGCGGTTGCAGGCCATATCAAGCTTCAATCGGTTATTTCTCTTGAGAAATTTGGTGGTATTTTCTGCGCCGCAATCCTTTTCTTAAACTTTTATGGTTATTTTGCCAATTCAATAAATATTGAGCAATACACTTTGAATAAAACAGTGCCATTTTAAAACATTCTACTACTATACATTCTATATAATTCATTTTATTAAAACAAAATTCTTTATAAAACATTCTTATTATATTTAAACATTCTTATTATATTTAAGGTATTAAACACTTGGTGAAAGATATGCTTGCCATTGTTCCTTAGCTTCTTCCTTAGGTATAATCCAACCAATCGGAATAGAGGTTCCATATTTACTATCAATATAAGAATCCCATATTTGCCTAAAAGAATATTAAATAAACACTTTATTATAAAACTGATTGTTTGTAAACTACCTTTTTCTTATGAAATCCTGTAAATCTGGTTTATCCTGAAAATATGTTTTCTCCGGTGGACCAAACAATACTTCATTCCATTGTTGTTGTATTTTAACATCTGGCGATGTTACGTCCTGCAGTTTTTCTTGCAGTAAACAATTCCAAATTGTTTTTAATTGGCGTAATTTTAGGGAAAACTTATAAGTTTCAGAGGAATTTTGACCACGTGCTAAATGTAATTGTTCCAACAACTCAAAAGTCTGCAGAAAACGTTTGCATTCTTTAACACTTTTTAATTGGTGGTGATGATGAGCTTTTGATTTTAGTTCTTTTGTAACTTTTGGAGTAACTTCTATAGATGATTCATTTTTAACTTCGTTAGTTGTAAGCCTATTATTTAGAATTTTCAATTTTCGTAATTTTTTATTATGACGTTTTCTTTTTCTTTTCTTGAGTTTAGTTTTAATGCTTTCTAAAGGTAAGTTTTCCAATTTGTTTAGTAATATTTCTGTGTCATTTTTAATCTCTAGTAAATTTTCTTCATCACCATTACAATAACTCAACTGTTGCAAATTGTGAACAATTCGTTTAATATCTAATTTTACCTGAGAGACTTTTCTATATGGAGCCGACATAATTACTTGTTTAAAGATTGAGATTATTATTTTTTTTAATTGTTTAACAATTATTTTTGTTTATAAGTATTTAAGTTATAAAAATTATAGTGTGTTTTTAAATAAAATCATTAAAATACAAATGCCTAAGTTTAAAAATGAGTGGAATTTAGGGAAGTGTAGAATACTTTTAAAGCGTTTCGAGTTAAGTTGATTTCGCTAAAACTTCCTTGGCTTCATTGGCGACTAAACTTGCAGCTTCGTATTCTTTCGTCTCTTGTAAATCTTTTTCATCCTCTAAAAATTTATTCAGTATTTCCAGCTCTTTTTGTAACCTTTATTAATTATTAATTAAATTAATTAGATGACTAATTACTTTTTTTTTAATTTTCACTTACCTCCTCATGGAATCGGGTAGCATCATAAGACATTCTTGTATGACTTCTTCTTGTTTCTTTAAAACATGTTCATCAGCTCCTTCATTCTTAAATTTATCCAAACGTTTCTTTTCTGTTAAAACTTCCTTCTCGTATACGGTTTTTTCCTTGGTCAAACGTTTAACAACACCCGTTTTAATTGTCAACTGTCTGAGGCGGGGATCTGCCATAACCTTTAGTAATTTTACAACGTATTGTTGGTTCAGGGGGTAAATTTATTATTAATATATTGACTTACTTAATTATTTATATTTTAATAGGAAAAATTCGTGTTTTTAATTGCAGCTGAAAAACTTAGTTTCTTTTGTGCACAAATTTGAGTTGTATGTATGAGTCAGATATGGGAGTTTTAATAGCGTACAAACATTTATGAAAAATGGTACTTTTTGTGGAGTACTTAATGTTTGGAACCTAATAACAGTTTTTCTAAAGGCCCTTCTTTTTACCATGTAAAGAACATTTCTTTAATCTTAAATTTAAGTCAATTTAATTAAAATTTTGTATTATAAATAAGTCTTTGTTTTAAATAAAAGTACCATAAATTGAAATATATATGTATCCATCCCATCTCTGGTGTGAGTCATGTTTTTGTAAATGCCGGTAGACTTCATATACAGAGTTGTATATGAAGAGAACGAGGGTGGGTAGATAAAGTGTTTACAATAATTTTCATATAATTTTATTTTAGTCGAAAATCGAATTTATGTTAAATATAATCGGACGTTTGCAATCGATTTTGTGTTAACAATTTCGATACTCATTTACCTCCCTAGCTCACTTAAAATCGTAAATATTTCTTATTCTATTTATCCGATTGCAATTAAAAAGCTGTTAATGGCGCATTTATAAAAATAAAAATGTTTTGTGAACACATCTTTTTCTTTTAATATTTTATAATTTTTAGTGCAATAAAATAATTTTTTTGTGTAAATATTTTGGGCCGGGCGAAGAGACTTTTAACTCTTTGGTTTGTCTAAAAGCGGCTTCAATAACGAAATTCTTCCTTTTTACTCAACTTTTTTTATAACAACAATTTTTTTAATGCAAGTTTCTTAGGGAAAATCTTTTTTCAAATCCGTATAACTTCCAAAATATTTAATTCCGATCAAATCATCATCATTATTTTCACCGATAAATGTACTATCAATGACAAAAAAAAAAAAATCGGTGCTTAGTTAGGGAGGTCTATTTATGCCACAATTTCCTTTGATATTTCGAAATAATTCGGTTATGGTATTTTAAAGGTAACGATTGTTTCAGAAATTTTGAGGAGTAAGTTCAGAACCATAAAATATGAACTGGAATTTAAGTATATAAGGATAGACTGGGAGAGGTATTCTTAATTTTTTTTAAGTTTTATTTTTAATTTTATTAAAAATAAATTTTTTTCCTTTTAGAGTTTTTAGTTTTCAATATTTTATTAGATTTTAAAGCAATTTCGATTGAACAACACGAAATGTTTCAACATAAAGATTTTTTTCTTTTGTGTAATAAAAGAAAATTTATAAATTTTTTAAATAATTAATTTTTTTAGTTGTTTTTAATACTCCATCGAACTCTTGTAATTTTTGTATTAAAATTAAAAAAATTGCTATTATTAGCGCCATCTGGAATTTTTTTAACCGTAATATTTTAAGTCCAAAAAATATATATATTTTTTTGGAATAATTTTTATAATTATTTTATTTTAATTTATTAAGTTATGGCAATAAATAGCCTCTAACTGTTTTTACAAAATAACTATAAAAACTTACGTAAAACGTAAAAAAATTTTATATTTTTTTTTTATATCCTTTATTTAATTTAATGAATTTTTAGGTTTTAAGTAAAAAATATGTCTGAACTTGAGCATTAATATGTTTATATTTGAAACCCTATATTTAAAATATAATAATAGTTTTAATCTATCAATGTTCTAAGGTATTCAAAAAACAAAAGTTCTACGCATTTTATCAACAAATGAATTTTTGATGATTTTTCTCTTAAAATAGTTTAAAAGCAACTTTTTATATATAACCTATTTGATTAATTTAATTTGTACCAAAAGTTTAAATATAGCGAATTTTATCAGCTTATTAACTCCGTAAACTGTTTCTCATCAACATAAAGCTTTAGGTGGAATTATTTTTGTTCCATTAAACCAATGAAACGATTTTGTGTGGATGCTTTGATTATTTCATCTTTACATAATATTTTCTTTGATTTTTAAAGTTGAAGTTGGTCGCGATTCCATTACAATGTCAAAAGGAGGCCGCGAAGGAAGATCTTGTGAGAACCCCTGATCTATATTGTTACCTTTCCAAACACGTACATTTGAACTCAATTTGAAAAATGTTTTTATTTTGTCTGTTGCCTATGGAACAAAGCCACTGTGTCTTAACTCCCCGTTTTTTTAGAATTCCTATTGAGAACATTTCTTATTTCACGGGTCTTAAATGATACAAAGACAATTTAAAGAGTGTGGCACAATCTGTTTAGATATATATTGCATCTTAAAATTCGTATTATATGTTTTCTTTTTGCAAAAAAAAAAAAAATGATTTTGCATAAAAGCCTAAAAGTAGGCACTATTTTTTTCATTAATAATAACTAACAGTGTCGAATCTTGTTTAACAACGTCAAAGATTTTTTTAGTTATAGTAGAGGTCAAATGTGAACATAGCTTTAGTTTTCTTTTTTTTTTCAATAATATTTTCATATTTAGAAGCTGTTTTAAAATTTTTGAACATTGTTGTGTGTTGTCCTTAGATAAATTGTATTGGTATTAACATCGGTGTTGGTAAATAATATGTGAATTATAATATAGGAAAATAAAATAAAAATATTTTTTATTTTTAAGCATATCAAAAATATGTAAAAGAAGGGGCATAACATAGGTTATAACATAGATATGAAGTTCAGTTGTCAAAAACCTAAGTCGATTATCAAAAAAACATGAGTCTAAGAATGTGTAACAAATTTCATTGAAAACAAAAACAATTGTAGTATGTGTGCCTTTTCGAGTAATTTTTTTCAACAAAAAACTGTTACATTTCTGAAGCCCTGTAAATTTACTACATTTGAATATTGTTATCCAATAAATAGTGCACAAGATGTAAAGCTTTCATTTTCACTAATCACTTACAATTTAGTTTTTCTTTTTGAAAACTTTGTCGATTTACTATTTGCACTCATCATTGACAATTGCATGGTGTAATGGCAAAAATGATTCATACATACAAACACACACACTGGCACAATGTCGATGACAATACAAATTATCCCGCTTACACCAATTGTTAAAGGGCTAAAGCTTTCGATGCCCATCAAACTAGTGCATTCATTCGTTGGCCATAGATTTTATGCGAAAATATTCTATTAAATGGGTATGATGCGCTTTTCCAGCGCATGTGCATCTTGGGTATTGTGAAAATCGGCCTTTCCGTCTTTTGTGCTCGAGGTAAGTGGTAGGAAAAATTTTGTGTCTCTAAAAAAATCGAAAAAAGTTCTAAAGAAATTGCAAGCATCCTTAAAAAAATTTATAAAAATATTATTCTACACTAAAGTGGTAAGTGTTTTGTATTTTTATTTTTAAAAATTCATTATGAAATGAAATATTAATGTTAAAAATATTTTCAATATAATTAAATCAAGTGCATAGGTATTTTTTCTATACATATACCTACATATACTTTATATGTATTCTTTTATATCGTATATGTATATAGATGCATGTGCATATATAAGAGATATGCAAATATAAGTATAATACCGGCCGGTTTATAAAATCAAAAAATATAAATAAAATCTTTTATTTTATATTTTTTTTGTAAAGTGAATATTAGTGGAAAATTAGTGTTAGTTTTGTTAAGTGTGTGTAAAAATATTTATATATAAGTTTCAATATTTCGTAATTTTGCAATATGGCGACATGTGGTATTAGATTTTATATGCAAAAATGCATGTGTATGTATCTACTTATCTAACCGGAAGTGCAATTTATACATAAAATCTAAGTTTCTTTATAATTATTAGTTTTACTAGTTTATTTAAATTCAAAGAAATACTTTTTATCCTAAGTTCACAGAAAAAAATGTTTTGCATATAAAAATATTTGGGAAATATTTTTTCAGATATTTAATATTAAAAAAAAAAAAATAGATTTGCTAAATTTAGGTATACATGCTAAATTTAGTACACAGTTAATAAAATTAGAAATCGATTTTTCTTTTCGCCAAAGGTATTATTTCAAGCACTAGTTTTTTTTTAAATCTAAATTTTTAAGTGCAGTAAAAAGTTGTTCTTTTTTTATGTAAAAATATACTGTGCAAAATATTATAGTGATCACTGATCAGATTAAAGTGTTGGATCACACGTGTTTTGAATTTCTCTTATACAGTACCGAGCATAAAAAATGCAACGCTAGGCTATTTGATATCTGATCGTATTGATTAGGGCTATTAAGTTTATAAATTATTCAATTCTGTTCTGATTTTATTCTTTGCGATCTTAGCCAACTTTTGTATGTCATTTTGTTCTAAATTGTAACGCATGCAAATAGTTATTACCAGGGAAACCAAAATATGCAATTGTACGTTTTTTCCTGGACGATGAATGAAGCCATTGATCATTTATTTATCCGTTTCATAACAAAATAATTTATTTTGGCATATACTTGTTAGTGCATATTTTTGCATATTTTACCATTAACGGCATATTTTAGCATTTGGCAATTTGTAGGGCATATTTACATCATATTTTGTTATTTTTAATACTTTTAGAGCATGTTAAAAATTTTATATTTAATTTTATAAAAAGATGAGAAAAAATAAAATATAAATTTAAAAATAATAAAAAAATAATAATAAATTTTAAAATTTTAAAAAGCAATTCTTGTACCAACAAGATTGAAGATTATAATTGAAGTTTATGTTGTAAAAATAATATTTTTTAATGAAATCATATCAAGCCCTAATCGCGAAAATGTTGTAAGTGTAGTAAATAAAACTTTACAAGATGTTGTGAAAAATTTCAGTTACGATAAAATTGCTTTCACTATAAATCTGAAATGATACTTGATAGACGATGAAATTTTGAAAGATCCTCTTAATTATAGATTTTCATCAAAACATGCATTTCGAAAATGTTGTCGGTTACGATATTTTGACGGTAAGGGATCAATATGATCATTTTGATTAAAAAAATTATACGAATTCGTTTTTTAGAGCATATTTTTCGGTTTTTATTGCATATTTAATGCGCACAAAAGCCATATTGAAATATGCTGAAAACTATAATTTGGTAATATTACCATCAATACAAATAAATTTAACGTAATTTTAATTACAAAGGATATTAGTAATATAAAAACAAACTCCTTTTTAAATTCTTTTTTACAATTTAGGAATATTTTTTTAATAGCATTCTGATAATGGCACTAGAATGATATTAATATGTAGTTCTAATATGAAAATTCTTAAAAATTATCTTAAAGACACATATATGTGTTTATCATAACACGTATTATTTACTAAAATCAAACTACAAACTTCACCTTTAGAGGCAGGTCCTTTATTATTTTTACGAGTACTGTGCAAATTTAAAACGATAAATACATTTTTATATCAGAGGTACTTAACTTTAGCTTTAGCTCCGCCTCAGAAGGATCTGTACAGTCCCTTTTCAAAACTTAACATTGTACACTCTTCTGTTAAGCCTATACTAAACTTAATGCAAATCCCATGGGGTGATCAAAAATTTCAGATTTATATCCAAAAAAAATATCGATTCTGACCGATTGTGCCGGTTTGGGAGTATTTTTTTAAATAAAGATTAGACAGTTATAAACAAAGACAGTCTGATAAATATGTTAATGATATATACATCACTATAATCTCAAGTAAAAGTACTTTTGAATCAGTATAAAAATTATTTTAAAATCAATACTTCCGGTGATCTTGATTTACGCCATGTTTTTACAACCCATTTAAATTTGTTTAACTAATTTTCTTTTATGTTTTTATACCCTACACCATCATAGGTGGTTGGAGTATTATGTGTTTGTGCAAATATTGTAACGCAGAGAAAAAAATTTCCTACACCCACCTTAAAGTATATCGTTCGACTCAGAATCACTTTTTGAGTCGATTTAACGATGTCCGCCCGTCCGTC
>MINK01173614.1:311-12834 GCA_001735545.1 Phormia regina
CTAGAATGATTTTCCAAACTATTTCCTTAAATTTTATGATTTAGTACAAATTTTCCATTAAGATTTATTATTTTGGGGATGGAAATTTCCTTTTTTCCCTCCCCGTGGATCCGCGCCTGTGTATATGTATGGTAATGTAATGTATATAATATGGCTTATTAAATGATTTATCAAATGTAAAGACTTTTAAAATATTCAAGTGTTCAAAATTAGCTATGTTTTTTAATAAAAATAAAACAATTTTTTAATTATAACCACATTCAACATTCAGACAATATACATATAAATGCGATGCATTGAGTTAATATTAGGAAACAAAGGTTCTCAAATGGGGGTCCGCGACCCACAAGGGGTCTGTAAGGATATTTCTGAGGGGTCGCGAAGATATATTGAAAAAAAATGTTAATAAAAATATTATGTAGAAAATTTAAATAAAAATTCTATTTAAAGCCTGAATATATATAAAAGTAAAATAACTGTTATTTTGATTCAAATACATTACTTGGATCATTATAGAGCATGCTTTTATAAAGTGTTATGTTTGTTTACATTTTCGACTGTAAAATCTACATTTTGTTTGAAAACTTTTAACAAAATATTATAGATTTCTAAACAGCATTCCGTTTGCAGATTCGTGCTTTATGAAAATCAAAACTTTCATTCGAAATGATGTACACCTTGACTGCTGTAGTTTTTAGAATTGTTTTCTATTTTAAAATCATATCTGTGGTGATATCTTTCAGAATTTTTATATGTTTTTTTATGAAAATTTTGTATTTAGAAAAAAATAATGCAGAAATTTTTTCGGTCATGAAATCACAAAATACTTGTCAAAAGAATGAATTCCGAACCGGGTCGCAAAGCAATATCTTGTGAGAACCCCTGATATAGAGAGTAGTAATTGTGCACGTTTAATTTAATTGTTCGATATTGCTTTCGAATGGAAGATATGAACAGGAAGTACATTCCACATGTGGATACTTCGATCAAATAAAGAGTTTTTTCTATAGTGGGCTTGTACGTTCCAAATATAGGTTAATAGATTGAATTTTAATTAATTAAATATGTATTATTCGTTAAAGTTGTATTTAATTTGTTAGAATACTTCGATATTGAGAAATTTATTTGAAATCATTTTAAAATTCTGATTAATGATTTAATTTTATTTTTTTATAAAAATTTTAAAAATTATAAAAGATTGCAGTTAAATTAAAAAAAAAAAATCTTGTTGAAAATTGTAACATTTTTCACCAAATCGCAAAATATTTCGTTATATAGGTATAATTAATAATTAGTTGTAACAAAAATTACCGATGCCCTTAGCCAGTAGTTTTTGGTAATAATATTAAAAAGAGAAACTAAAATCTTATGCTCTTATACATTTCTTCCCTTACTCTTATACGCCGTTTTAAAGAACTTTAGCAATAAGTAGTATAATCTTGTCACTTAATCCCAACATCTTCCTTTTTTTCATTACCGAGATAATTCATGTAAATTTGCTCAATCGGCTTATGATTTAAACAATAAATGAAGTAATGTTTATGTTACTAATCTAGTCCTGTTTAACAAACAATGATACAATATTTATATCTAATGGCAAAGAATAGCAAATAAATACAAATGCCGTGCGCCTCATTATTTGTATTAAATGTCCTCGTTTAGTATTCAATTATTCTACTTCTTCATTTTTATTAAAACAATACTACCGATCAAAAGGAACAATTTTGTTTGTTTGATAGTGAGTATGTGTTTTTCTTTAAAATTTAATCTGAGGGTATTAGTTGTGGGTTTAGGCTACATAAAATTTGGTCGTGTGGCGACAGTTAGTTATAAAGACATTCTGTGCTGGGCTGGCTATGTACATGCAATGTGTGTGTGTATGAGAATAAATTAAGTTAATTTAAAATAATTAAGACATTTTGCAAATATTAAATTATTACAATCAGCTGTTTAGTTTCCCATGTTTTAAAGTTTTCTATCAATTATATTTTGGACAAAACATTAAAGTTTTGACTATTAAAAAGTTTATATTATTTTAATTTAATTATAATTTTAATAACATAAAAAATTTATATCCAAAGAAAGGTCCATTATATTGCCATTTTCTTTAACGTAATTTAAACCATTTTCCTTGAACTTTTTAAAAAGCCTATAAAGGTCTCTTAGTCTGATTGTTTTTTTTTTTTTAGAAGTAATGATTGCTAGAGACATACGTTCCTATTATATCTCTAGAAATATTTTCCATACACATGAGTTATACTAAATGGTATGCAATTAACACAATTAATTTAATTTTTTTGTCCTCCTTATGAATAATGTGCCAAAGGAAATACAGTTAAGATGAAAGGTACAACGATATCAACAATTTATATATTGCTCTGTTATTTGTATTCCTTGTTCAATATGTCATTAACTGATAAAATATAGTTACATATAGCATTGATATCACAATCTTTTTATTAGTTTTTCTCGATCAAGATCTACAGCAATTTGTTTCATAATACGCATCATTTGATCTTGCGGTCTTTTCCGTATTAATATCTCAACATCAAAACCAGAATATTTCTCAGCAAAACGTTCTAACCAACCATATCTTTGATTTTCAGTTATTGGTGCATAATAACGATCACGAGAATCATATTTTAAAAGTTTATCAATTTCATTTGCGAAATGTTTATATTGATTTAAGTTTTGAATATCAATTTGTATACTATCGTGGCGGGCATAGAATTTCTCCGATAGCGGTTTCATTTTATAATTTGGACGAAATTTACGTTCGTTTAATTTTGTTAGAGAGCAAGACATATTTTTAAAATTTATGATATACATATGTATATGCTATAATGTCGTTTAAAGATGTCATTGTCATTAAAAATGTTCATCATACAAATGCCAGAAATTTATCAGGGTTGGAATTCTATGTTACTATTTAAATTGGTTTAAAAATTAAGAATTTTCCGGATCGTTCTTTTATGTATTATTTGATATTGTAATAGAGTTTAAGTTTACAGATTTTAAAGAAATTTAAACAAATAACAAGTGTTTTGTTAATCCATTTTAAAATTAATTTCTTCAAACTTGTTAGTGTTTTTTACAACAATTGTTTATTCAATTGGTGGTAATAATGACATATTAACAAAAATCTACCAATATTAATCAAAATTAATTTTAAGGGGAAAAAAGATATTATGTTTGAATAATAGAATTTATGTTTTTATACATTCATAAGTATGACAACTGTTAAGAGAATTTTAATAAAATTTTGTAGCCACGCAATGATGTTGTAATGAAATAAATGAACTCTTTAATAATACGCTTGAGAAATAAGATATAATTACCATATCAAGAATAAAATGTATATAAGACAGCTTCAAAAAAAAAGAAAAACAACATTGTGTTGTCATTGGAAGGGAGTATTTAGTGGTGCAAAAGAGCTGCAAAAGTTCTTTTTTAAACCTATGGTTGTCATTGGTAGGATGTTCTTCTTTTATAGTTCTTGTTCATTGATTTCTCTTAAAACTATATTTGTAAAAATTCCGCTTCAGACTTATTAAAATATAGTAAAAATGCTTTAAAATTTTTAAAATTTTAATTTTCAAAGAAATTATTAACCTTTTTAGTCTCGAAATTTTAATTTATTTTCACTTTTTTGGAAGTAATTTTTAGCAACTTTAAAAAAAAGTTGAAAATATGTACATGGTTCCACATTTGAAGTAGAGAAACAGTCCTTTTTCTGGAATCTTTTAAAATTTTTTTGCTGGGTATATTATTATGTATTATAAAATTGATTTTACTAATATAGAAGTAAAAGGCATAATGTTTATATGCCTTTTATGAATTTTCCACCACTAAATATTTAATGTCATTAAATAATATTTGACATGCTAAGTTCAAATATAGTGTAATTTAATTATTGTATTTTTTTCACTACACAGAAAAAATCAAAAAATGAAAGCAGCCATCAAATATGTTAGTAAATAATTTTATCAATTAACAGTTTTTTTAACTTTGAATATCTCACCAAAATTATTATATTAATTACTAAAAACTGAAAAAAATGAAAAAGTAAAAAAAAGACCAATTAAAAAATTAATTAAATCAATCAAGTGGATGATTGAAATAATTAAAAATTTTAATAAATATTAAAGTTTGTTGCAAAATTAAAATTGAAAAATATTTGGTTATATTTTGTTCTGTGTATTTATGCACTATAAGAGAGCTATGGTCGTATACTAAACTTTTTCTATGTAAAATATGAAATTTGTGCCCATGATTGGCGGTTTTACATTTATTTTAATTAAAAAATATCTATCGAATAAAGGAAATTTGAAGTCAATTTATTGTGTCTAAAAAGATAAAGATTTTGAATTGGAAAATTTACAAAAACATTCATCAGAATTCACTATTCGCGAAATTTAATATTAAAAACCCGATGTCATATTTTCCCAAATTAGGCGCCAAAAAAGCCTTAAAATAGAAAAGAAAAAAACTATTTTATATCAATAATATATAAGTGCAACAAAAAAATATGACCATTATAATTTTGATTACTGTATTAAACGAAATTTTCAACAAACTTTACGCCAATTTGCGAACATGAACCTTAGTAGATATCTTAACACTTGTTCATAGTTAAGACATTTATAGCCTTAAGTGACTATTTCGGGGAAAAGTAGATCGATTATAACAAATTTCAACAGCCTTCATACATTTGTCAAAATAATTACTCGTACCAAATTTAATTAATATATCTTCAAAATAAACTACAGTTTTTGTTTAACATGAACCCGACTTCGCAATAAAATTACGTAATAATTAATTTTTATTATAATATTCTTCTAAATTTAAATATTAGCATAAAATATATTTTGAAATTTTATATTTGTTATACAAATTATATTGTAATTGGATATAAATTTTCCAAAAAAAAAAAAAGATTTTTTTACATAAAAATCTAAAGGCATTGGTGAATCTCAAGCCCGTCATAGTTACTTGTTGTAAAGCCTAAAATTTCTTCATTAAAATACTTTTTAAAACTAGAAAATATCTGCATTGTTTCAAAACTTATGATTTTTAAAACGAAAAAGTCAAAATATGTCACTATACATTACTATTCATTATCGGAATTCGTTTAAGTTATAATTTATTAGTCACTTTTTAAAATTCCAAAATATTTGTTGTAATTTTGTGCATAATGAAATATTTATAAAAATTATTAAAATTATTGGCACAAATTTCTAATCGTTAAATGTTAACGATTTTTTAAAAGCTTATAAAAAAATTAACTTTTTTTATATTAAAATTTAAATTCAACCGTATTCCATTGAAATTATTTAACACATTTTATAGTATATTTTTAGGAATACAAAAATATCTCATACCCTCAAACTTATATTGAATTCACTCATTTAAATTTCAAAACACAGATAATAAACTTATAAATTATACTCAAATATTCACACATTTTATCCAAAAGAAAAAAAATATAAAAGTTTTTGTTTTGGTTGGAGAGAGTAGAACTTGTTGTGGCTACCAGGTCTGGTCAAACAAAACAAAACTAAAAGTATCTGATAAATGCATATTCAGTTGAAGTGAGTTTATTGTGCAAAATACACGTCTTACTGAAAATACGCTTAAACAAATTAAGAAAAAATAATTAAATTTACAGAAAAATGGCCTGTGATAAATTTTTAACATTTAATAATGGTGTAAAAATGCCGGCATTAGGAATTGGTACATGGCAAGTAAGTTTATAAAATAACAACTAAAATATTTATAAAGTTAAGATATTCGCAAGGTTATTTTATAATCTAATGATTAAGCATTTTGATAAATATATTATATGCAGTTTAAATAGGAGTATATTATAACAAAAAGTTTTTGTTTTTTATCACACCAAAATAGTTAATAAATATCTGGAATATAAAATTGATTTAACATAAATTCTAAGAACAATTTTAATTTACATTTTTATGAAAATTTAAATTAAAATTGTATATCAGAATAAATATATAGAAATAAAGAACACGGAAGTGTTACTCCCTGTTTTTATAAGACAACTGAAAAAATCGTCTGTTCAAATTGTAGAGTTTCCCTAGTACTGTTTTTATTTACCAAAAGTGTCCATTACACAAAATATAGCAAATATTTTTTTTTTTTTAATTTAAATAACACAAAATTGTGCAAATATCACATTTATTTAAAACAAATAAAATGTCTTTTAAGTAGTTAAAAAGGTAGAAAATTGATCTAAATAAAAATTCTTTAAGTAACCTTAAATAAAAACTCAAAGTAAATATGTATTTTTGGGGCTTTTTATAAGTAGGTTTTTATAAAAACCGGTTGAAATTTTATTTTTTTTTTTTTTTTTGTTAAATCTTAAAGATATTTTTATGATGATCTGTGTTTGACACTCACACAAATCTTTATATATTCGTTCTCATACGAAAAAAGTAAAATAAATAATAATAAATGACTTTCTCTAATAACAAAAACAATGTAAACCTTTCTTTATATTCAAATTAAGTTATTTAATATAAAAAAATAGTTATGCATCTTTGTGAAATAGTTGTTTGTTTGTTTGTTTTTAAAACCGGTTTAATAAAACATTTTATTTGAAATGCATTGTTTAGATTTTACTTTTAGAATACATATTCGCTTAACGGTTTAAAAGTAAATAATTTAAATATCAATGAGAAATTCAATATTAAAGTAAAAGATTTAAATATCAAACTATTAATCTATTTATTAATACAAATTTAAACTTTGTAAAAAGTAATGCATTATAAAATGAAAAAAGATATAATCAGTCAATATCGAAAAATTGATACTGTACACCATATCCGGAATTTTTGAAAGTGGTCCTAAAATATATGATCTATGGCAATTTATGAACCTAAGGAAAAAACATTAGCTAATAGGATTTCCGATTAAATTAAACTTATTTGTGTCAAATTATTACTATGCTACTGTCATTTATGTACGATTTTTGTTCGAGTTAAAGTAATTTTCATGTGGGTCTTATAAGGGAAACATGTCTAGTTGTGTACCGATATTTTTAAAATTTTGTACTTGGATTTATTTTTGTATAGAATTTATTCGTACCGACTTTTATGTGGAAAATTTCATTAAATTATCTTCAAATTTGCGATTTACAGTTTGTACAAAATGTTTACATGGACAGGCAATCAGCCAGCAATATAGTCAGACGGACGGACTGACATCGTTAAATCATCTCAGAAAGTGATTTTGATTCGATTTGTATACTTTATGTTGGATGTTGGGATATTTTTTCTGTGCCTTGCAAATATCAGCACAAACGCATTATACCTCAACCACCTGTGTAGTGGTGTAGTGTATAAAGATACCGATTAATTAGCCCTTCAGTGTGCAATTATTAGTTACGTAAGAATTAGAGAATAATATTATTTTACATGTTTTTTTTTAATACTGGTATGTGAATATATTTTTATATGAAAGTGCTCACACAATGAAGCTTATTGTAAAATTTAGTTGTATTAATAACAAAATGTTTAGTACTGAACTCATGGATCCACTAGTGTTGACTGTTGTCTATTGGACAAACTATTTTATATTTTTAATTATTGATAATTTAATAAAAAACACGTTCCCTAAAGGGATTGTTGTGAGGCATGTAAAAATAAAGATATATTTTCCAAAAAGATTTGACATATGATATAAATAACTGTTCATAAACATTATTATATTTAGTTTACAATAGTCCATTTATTAACACTCAGCGGTTTTTTTATATTACTATCCTCTGAAACAATCTTAAAATTATTAATTTATTTGTTGAAATTAATGTATAATGGTCGATATTTCAAACAACTTAGTTTATCGGGATTTAGTATATAGGACTAAAAAGTCGTTGCCATTTAGTCGCCATTTACAAAAAGGGCCAAAAAAGTGGGCAGTTGGTTGAAAAAGGGGCAAATGGAGACAAAATTAACCAAACGGTAACACTACATGTAATAATACGAGATCAGCTACAGGGTGATCTTTTGAAAATTGTAAAAAAACTATAAACTTTCATAATTCAAGTCTGATTTTAAAGATTTGTACATTTCTGTAAAGTATTTGGAGAGATGACTTATATATAAGTCACAGTAAATTTTAGAATAATATTTATTTTACATAATATATAAGACAAGTAATATTTTTGTAAAGCTGTTACGTTTTTTTATGTAATTAGAAAAAGTATTTTGAACTGTTGACTTTTATTATAAATTTCATCTAAACTCCAGCATTCTTTTTGGGGCGTAGTTTTGTGCCAAATCGATCTGATGTTATTTTATAATTAAAAAACATCTTTAAACTTAAAAAAAATCGCGTGAAATTTTTTTTATTAATTCCTAAACATGAAAATGGTTTCTAAAATTCACTATTTTCTATCAGTGTTGGATGTAGGGGCAAATTAAATTAAAATTTATTTACCATATATTCGATTCGATAAGTTGTTTAGAAGATACAGATTTATTATGAAAACTGTTGCGATTGGCATCACTGGGTTGCATTTGTATGTAGTTTTTCTTCACATGTTTATTTTAAATTGGGTATCGAATTGTTTTTGTTTTTTTTTAATTCAAACATTTGAAACATATTTCGCTATGTAGGTATTTAGATTTATTGTAAAATTTTAATTGTTTTTTTGATAAGAAACTTCTTCATTTAATTAGCACAAATCAAGAATGGAAAATGTAAATATTTTTCGAAATGAAAGAAATGTTCAACAATTTTTTTCAATTTTTACTTACTCCCTTATTACTAACTTCCTTATATGAAAAGTATCAAAAAGTGTAACCTACTTACTTTTAAATTGTTATATTTGTGAACTAAAACTTTACACTCTCACTTTACTTCCATAAAAAAAATCATCTATAATTTTAACGCTTATATATCCCATATGAATATCAGTATCGAGTTTCGATGTATTGAAAATAACCTTTATAGAAATTAAACTTTGAAATTTTGAAAGGATAAATCCATTATATATAATTTATACTTTCCATCCGAAATATTAATAATATTTATTATTTTTTATATTTCAAAATTAATTCTTAAATTCTCTCTATTTATTTTAGGCTCCCGATGACGAAGTTGAATTGGCAATTAATTTAGCTTTAGAAGCTGGATATCGTCATATTGATACGGCTCCAGTTTATATGAATGAAAAGACAATTGGAAAAGTATTAAAGGAATGGTTAGATTCAGGACGCATCAAACGTGAAGAACTTTTCATAACAACAAAATTGCCACCACCGGGTAACACTATTAATTATTTAATTTTGTAAATAAATTATTTTTTATATATAATAATAGCTAATATTGCCGATTATGTGGAGCCTACTTTGCGCAAGTCTTTGGCTGATTTGCAATTGGATTATGTAGATTTGTACTTGATACATGTCCCGTTTGGAGTTCAATTAGAGAATGGTGACTTTAAGCGTGATGAAAGTGGTGAGATTGTAATTGATCCAACTACGGATCATTTAGCTGTATGGCAGGTAAGATCATCAATAATAAAATAGGAATAATTGGTTAAGAATTTCTTATTTATTTTTCATTCATAGAAAATGGAGCATATTTATGAATTGGGTTTGGCTAAAGCTATTGGTCTGTCAAATTTTAACATCAAACAAATTGAACGAGTTTTAGAAAATTGTAAAATAAGACCAGCCAATTTGCAGGTATGTATTATTTATCAGAAATAAAAAACGATTTTAACAATAAATAATATATACATTTTCGATTTTGATTAGATCGAACATCATGTTTACTTGCAACAACCCGAATTGGTTGATTTTTGTAAAAATGAAAACATCACAGTTACCGCCTATTCGCCATTAGGTTCCAAGGGTATAGCCAAATTAAATCAAATGGCTGGTGTTGAACGTGAACTACCTGATCTTATGGAAATACCAATAGTTAAAGAAATTGCTGAAGCTCACGATAAAACACCAGCTCAAGTTTTATTACGTTGGATTATCGATTCGGGATTATCGGCCATACCAAAAAGTACCAATCCCGAGAGATTGAAACAAAATTTAGATATATTTGATTTTAAGTTGACCGATGAAGAAATGGAGAAAATGAAATCTTTGGATGCTAATGTGCGCATTTGTGATTTTAAATTTTTCCCTGGGTAAGTTCTATATGAAATATTCTTTTTAAAATATTATATATTAATTAAAATTTTAATTTCTTAACAGAGTTGAAAAACATCCCGAATTTCCTTTCTAAACATTTGATACATTTAATATTATATATTCAAATTACAATAATAAATTTTATAAATTAGAACACGCTTGTTATTAGATGTTTCATATTTTAAGCACCTACATTGTAGTATTTATTGAAAAAATTTTGATTAAACATTGAAAACAATTTGAAATAAAAGTTATAAATAAAATAATAAAGCATTTTTAAATAATTCAGCTTCCACTTATTCACTCTTATATATAAAAGCACATTAAATCAAAAGTATAAAATAAATAGTCACGATTGCAGCTTATTTCCACGATTGGAATAAACTCCGATAGTGGCTATCTGTTCTGATCACAATAAAACATCAGATACTCTGATGAATACAATTTCAGTTGAACGTTGTTTCTTGTGTGCAACACACGTCTAATTAAAAGTGCGCAAATTTTCGAAAACTTTAAAAAGTACAATAAAATTTACAAAGAAATGGCCTGTAAAAAGTTTTTAACATTTTATAATGGTGTCAAAATGCCAGCATTAGGAATTGGAACATGGCAAGTACGTTTTCTATGGGATACTGATATTTTCTAAGTAAATAAATTTAAGTTTTCCTTTGGTTATCTAAAGATTATTTTAGCCGGCAAATAATAATAATTATTATTATTATTAAAAAAAGCCGTTACCACTTTTATCGTAAATTGTCTATAAATACAGAAGTAATTAAAAATGTCCTTTAGTCATAATTTATTGATTAATTTCTATATATAAATGAAGACTAAAGTATCTCAAAAAAAAAAAAAAAATGATTTTTTTAAATTATGACGATGAAAACATTTTACTCTTCAGTTTCCTATAAACGATCAAGAAATATTGGATGCTATACATAAGAAAAAATTGTCTTAGTTAAAAATAAATTCGAATTTTAGTTTAATGTCCTCCTTAAATTAAATATTTTAGGGCCCTTTTTTAATATGATGGAAATAAAAATCATTTAAACTATTCATTTTATATTTGTTGTTATATAGACTACTGGCATTATTATAATTTATTTTTGCTGGACGCCACTCCAACCCATTTAAATAATACTTCGCGCTTATATACACCAAGAATATGTATGTAGAAAGTACTACTGATAGAATGACACGCCCACATTTTTTAGAAAGGTTTTCTTTGCTTATTAGTTTTATAATTGTATGCCATATATTTTCTATACTACAATAATATATGAAAATTATCAGTTTAATTTATCGAATAATGTCGTTGTACTTTATAAACATAAATATCCAAAATACAATGAATCCATAAATACATTGAATTTAAAATTTTTTTCTATAGCCAACTCAAAGTACCATTTCGGAAAATGAAAATTGTGTAGGGTAGACTGGGCAGCATTCTCCACTTTTTTACTTTAAATGCTATATATTCATAATGGTTCACCATATCAATTAACTTTCTTTAGTAATAAAAACATTGATACGTTGGCTCTTTGATACTGACTATATTAATGTTACTTGACGAATCTACATCCCGTGGGGTAGATTCGTCAAGTGATAGATACAGAACCGTTTGCCTTTATAAGATGGTTTTTTATTTGATATTAATACAGAATTTGAAAAAAAAAACACTCAAAAAATAATATTTTAAACTAAATTTTGTGTAACATAAATCAAGATTCAATTAAAAATTACTACTGAGGAGTCTTTATATACAGTTAAAGATCTATAGTTAGTAAGATTACAACAATCCTGTAGGATAAATAATATCGGCCCAGCAGTAGTTTGACACAAAATCGTTGATCAAATCCAAAAAGAAGTATGTCGAAGAGTTTTGAAAAAAAACTACTCATGTCTAACTCCGAACAAATGTGTGTTCAAAATTTTTAACTTTGGTAAATGAAAGATCTGTGATAGAGGAAAAGGAAATAAATTATTAAAATAAAACAATTTTATTTTGTTTTCAAGAAAATAGGCAACAATGAATGTGTCCTTAAATATATAATTTTCACTTCTAACCCAGCAAAAAATGGTGCTTACTTGGAAGCAATAGCATTGCTTACATAAGCGATATATTAGTTTTTTTATTAAATAAAGTTTCAAGAATGTAATACAGTAAGTTATGGATTCTGCACAAAAAACATCTTCCTTACTATAGTGCTCCGAAGAATCAAAAAAATCACATTATATTGCTTCTAGGCGGCTCATCTCGAACAAAAATCATGCATCATAAATGCGCTCCAGTAATGATCTTCTATTTATCCAAGTCTGTCTGCAATTGTGAGAATTATAATATAAGCATGCCC
>MINK01173615.1:0-20205 GCA_001735545.1 Phormia regina
AATATAAAATATTATCTTACAAAATATCCTTAATAATCATTTGTGATGAATACAAAATCCTTTCCATATTTTATTTTATGTCTATTAAAAAGACTTAAATCCTGTATCTCAATGCACTTAATGCAAAAAGAAAAACATACACACAAGGGATCAAAGAAAAAACTTGACGATTGTTGTCACTCAGTTTTTTTCTGTTTTTTTTTTTATTTCAGCGAACACAAATAAACCAATTTTTTCCACTGTATAATTTATAAGCATCCCAAAAGTATGCTTTAAAATAAGTGCCAAGAAAACTTTTTAAATTTAAAACTTTTTGTTGCTGCCTAAAAGTAGAATTTAAAACTTACCGTATCAGTACCATCATCTGTATCATCACCATCCATTTGTTTTGTGGTTATATCCTTGCCAGTGGTATTGTTACTAGATGATGAAGATTTCACCGAAGCTGTTGTATTAGCCTGCAGATCCAAGGGTACACTTTCTTCCGATATTACTGATTCAGATGGTAAATTATCAACAAATGCATTAAACGTATTATTGTTGCTGTTATTAGATAAAGGATTTGTAGGGGTGGGAGTTTCGGGAGTGTAGGAAATTTTTGTGGAATCTTTAAGGCTTACAGGGGCTATATAGCCATTGATAAGTTTGGTAAGAGTGTTGCGAGGTTTAACATTTTCAATACTCTTGGTATATTTGGAATTCATTTGTATGGTTGATTGAGACTGAGATTTTATTACAGGCTTTGACGATTTCTTTTTTTGATTCTGCCCAAAATTGTCTATAAAATGATGATGCTGTAGTAGCAACTCAGCCTCACGCAACAACTCGTCCACACTGCGTGTATCAGAATTGTCGGCCAAGCGAGACACTTCTTGGAAAATACTTTCAGCATCAATATCACTATCGTGGCCATTACTTAGTTCACCTGGGCCACCGCATTTTTGTTCTTGTTTAAGAAATTCCATAATGCTGCTGCTGGAGGTGAAATCATCAAAGTCAATAGTGCGTGTCGGCGAGTCCGGCGTTGAATCCTTTTCGCTATTGGTTTGTTTGGGTGTGGTAAAGTTCTGTAGATTTTGTTTTTCTTTTGAAAGTTTTATTTGCGTTGATGAAGCCATCATTATATTTTGTTGATTTGTTGTAGTTGAAGAATTGTTCTGCTGTTGAAGTTGCTGTTGTTGTTTTTGTTTTATTTGTGCCTTTTGTGGCAATAAAACTTTGGACATTATTTACACAATTTATCTTGAGTTTGGACGCTTACAATTTCTAATAAAGCAAAAGCTTTTTAAATTAAACATTTATTATGAAAATGGATGTATATTTTCTTATTATTAAACTATTTTTCACACACTCACACACAGACTTAAATTGTAATCACTTGAAAACACAAAAAATCACTAATTTTTCCTGTAATTTATTTTTTATAAAAAACTTTCGTGTAAGTTTTCTTAATTTTTCATTTAATTTTATTACTTTTCATGCACAACATATACAATGTATTGCTTTTCCTATTTTCGGCACAAAAATAATACTTTATTAACTAATTAATTTAATTAAAATTCTTTTTAATTTTTTTCTCTTATGGGGACGGCTCTTTTTTTAATGTTATTGTAGCAATTTTGAGAGCATTTAATATCCTTGTTTCTGGCCGACACGAACGATAGCAAAATGACGAATACTGTATCGTCAGGATATTACGAATATACAAGTTTTTTTACACAAATAGACAAGAAAAAAGATACAATTTCCTTTTAAGCCATATTTTTTCAGTTATTGTGTTTTTTGTTTTGTTCTTACATTTTTGTGGTTACAACACAGGGTTGCATCTTATTATAGCATTATTGATAAGAAATAATGTTGTCAGATTGTTTGAAATTAAAAGTATTTACTAGACGTCTTCACGTAACATAAAATATTTAACATTAACACTTACATCATGTTACTGATAAATGTAGATCGTTCAATTTGATGTTAATGTTAATTTTTTCGATGTTTAAACACGGTTGTTAAAGCAAATGTTAAAAGAACCATGTTTAAACATCGAAAGAATTGAATTAATGTTACGTGAAATTAAAATTATTACATATGCGTAGGATGTAATAACAAAACAGTGAGAAAACAAGAAAGTAACATAAATGCATGTACGCCATACTAAAATCTTTGAAATTTTAGCATATAATTTTTTAATATCATATCATCTCCAGTGAAGACTTTCCGTTAAATCAACATCATCAGCACAGTTGATTTTTACACAGTTTCGATATTGATTCTATAGTACTTTTACTTGTGATTATAGCGCTATAAAATTTTTCCTCCGCTCTTTCTCGATTTACGAGTTACAGATCTTCAAAGTTTCAAAATATTTTCCTGAATATATTTATTAATAATTTTCGGATCTTAATTATATGCCATTTTTAAGCACTTATAAATACCTTTTCAATGATATATAAGCTAACAACTTGGGATAAAAAAGTCATTTTGATATTTGAAATAAGCTTATTTAGCGCTGTCGGAGTTCGAAATACAAAGTAAACTACATAAAATAACCTTTCTTATATTGATTTATATTATATATCAGATTTCGGTAATATTTTAAAGCTTAATATCATTTGAAAGCTTATAAGCCTATGTATAATGCATAACTACATATTTACGAAATTTTTACCTTTATATCTGGCCTTTATTGAAATCGTACTTTTTAATGATTTTATTTTTCATATTTATGTTGTTTTAAAATGTTTTGCAGTAAAATAGTAAAATCGTTAGAAATAAAAAAAATAATAGTTCTCAAGCTCTTTCCCATTTTATTTTTTATTTTTAACAAGAAACAATTTTCAAACCACTGATAATTAATTTCTCACATAACAAAAAATTCTTAAAACAATTAATCAAACACATTAATAGTTTGTAGTAAATTGTAAATACTTAAAACCGTTACTCTTAACATATTTACTATCACAATTTTTTCTCATATCTGGCAATACTTAGTATAATGCTATAATTCATTTTACTACCATTTTATACATCCATGTGTTTTTCAATTAAAAGCAAATTGTCATTAAAATAGTCAAAAAATTCTAGCTCCGTGTTTTTTCTAAATAAATATTAAAAATTTCTAATAAAATTTCAATGAACTGATTAAAAATAAACTTAAAAACCAGTAAACAAAGAGACACACAAAAATGTTGTACTTAGAAGATTATTTGGAAAGTAAGTATAAAATGAAAAACAAACCACTGAAGAAAACATGATAAACAATTATTTAAAAAGGGTGCTCCGTCAAAACATGACCAAGGGAGTCTCAGAAAAAATAAACATAAACAAACCGTAAAATTGAGGTTAAAATGAATTGTTTATATTTTTATTTTTTTAACAAAAACAAATACCATGTTATTAAATTTGACTATAATTGCTTTAAACAATTTTAGTGATTGAGCACTTGCCTCAAGAGTTGAGAGATCGTTTTACTGAAATGCGTGAATTGGATTTATCTGTTCAAAGTAAGTAGATGAAAAAGATATTTTCTAATGAATTTGTTTTAATTGTTTTGCTTTTTTACACAGACAGCATGGATTCTTTGGAGAAAAAGACTAGGACATTTTTCATGCAATGCAAACGTGGTGATTTACAGGATGAAGCTGCCGATTGTGAATTTCAAAACCTGCGTAAAGAATATTACAAAGTTTTAGAAGATGCCGATGAAAAAGTAACAATTGCCACACAGATACACGAGCTGGTCGAAAGATATTTACGTCGCTTAGATAGTGAATTGTTTAAATTCAAATGTGAACTAGAGGCTGATAATAATGGCATAACCGAAATATTAGAGAAACGTTCTTTAGAGATGGATGGAGGCAGTAGTGCGGCGACAGCTCTACTAAGTGTGGCGGGATTAAATCAAAAAGAAAATCGTTATTATGGAGGTCTTAGTGCAGCCGTAGCTCCCTCTGGCAGTAATAGTCATAGCGCTGTTATGGGAGGTGGAGCTGTTGGCATGGGTATGGGAGGTATAACTGTGCCTGCTACTCCTACAGGAGCTACAAAAGATAATCGTTATCGTGCACCTAAACCTGAAAAAAGGCGAGACAGTACTTCAACCCTACAAAGTGCTGTGCCAGAAAAAAGAGCAAATTTAGGCAATAGTCTGCCGGGCACACCTCCTGTAGCAGTTGTTAGACCTATAACTCCAGGTATGGGAGCTGTTTTGAATACAGCTACGGCAGCTGTTGGTACGCCCTCGGCGGTGTCCTATAATCTACAACAAATTGGTTCTGGTCCTACGGCCATAGCTGCTGCTGCTTCCCAGGCCATAGTGGCTACACAACAAATGCAACAAGGTCGACGTACGGCTAGTTTAAAAGCTAGTTATGAAGCCATACACGGTGCGGGTGGTGGACCCACAGAATTTTGGATTAGCCGCGATTTGGCTAGTGCAGCAACTGCCTCAGCAGTGGGGCTAGCTGGTAATAGTTCGACTGAAAAAAGCAAGAAGAAGTATGCTCAGAAGTATTTAAACTCAAATTGTAAAAAATTCTATAATTTTTTTAATATATTTAAATTTTGATTTTCAGAAAACTTAACACAGGTCTAGCGCATAATGTAGCCTCCGCTAATGTGGCCACAACTACAAGTACTCCCTCGGCCTTAAGTATGGCTTCTTCATCGTCTTCGTTAAGTGTAGACTCAGTTGATATGCTTGCCACCAATACGGCTAATCTTAATGTTCCTTATATTGTAACACAACATGTGACGGCGTCTTCATCGACAGGCACTTCTAGTGTAGCTTCCTCAAATAGAGGAGCTGTAAATTCAACTTCATCAGTCACATCAGTGTCTAGCTCTTCAACATCTACAGCTCTAACACCAGGCTCAAATATAACACTCAATGAAAATGGCATGGTCGTTGAACAAACACCAGAAGGTGAATGGTCATATGATCCCAATGAACCACGCTATTGTACTTGTAATCAAGTGAGTTATGGTGATATGGTGGCCTGTGATAACGATGCATGTCCATATGAATGGTTCCATTATCCTTGTGTGGGTATAACACAACCGCCCAAGGGCAAATGGTATTGTCCCAAGTGTACAGCATCAATGCGTAGACGTGGTAATCGTAAAAATTAGTATTATTTGGATAAAAAGTGAATTTCATGAACAAAATAGAGTGATTATTGTGAAAGGAAAAATAATAATAATAAATGCTTGAAAATGCCAAGAAACAACAAAGCAAAATTTGTATTATTATCTGGGAAAGTAATGTGGTAAATGTTTAATTTCGGTTTCGCGATTTTTACCTTTGTAATTACTTTTTGTTTAGGTGACTTTTGTATTTTAGAAGACTTTTATTTTGGGCGAATTTTAATTATGAAATTTTTTTAATTGTTTTTGTTTTCATCCATGTCGATGTTTTATTTTGACATTTTCGCTTTAACGTTTTTTTATATTGTATATATCTATAAGTAGAAATAATTTTATTTATTAACTACGTAAGTTTTCTCATTTAGGCTAATTTTTTTCTTTCGATTTTTTTATATTATGGCTCATTTTTTGTACTTTTTATTCGATTATTTTTTATTATATCGTTTTTTTATTATTTGCTTATTTCATTTCAACTTTTTTCCATTTTTGTGTAATATATTTTTTTTTTTATTTTCGCGTTTTTTTTTCTTCTTTTGTTTTTTTCGCATTTGAAATTGTTTTAAAATTAGTTTGCAAAATATGTGTATTCCTATCCTATTATATAGAAAACAATTACGAATTTGTTTAAAAATTTGTTCAATTTATTAAAGGTACAAATAAATTTTACAACAGTTCAACTGTTACTCTTGTTTAAAAAGACACTAAAGTTATTAAAAATATTGTATTTTTTTGAGGTATTTTTAGTTTCTTTGGATTGAAAAGAAGATTAATATTAAATTTTTACAAATCTATTCACAACCAAATCATATATAGCCTCCTCTTAAGACAAATACTTAACAAATGTTAACATAACAAATAAAATGTCTAAAATTATAAGAATATACATATTTACATTTCAGTTGGTATGTTTAACTTGAGAAGTATAGACATCGTAACCTAAACTTATTATATTATCATAAAATATACGATATTTTAAGGGTAACCAATAAAAATTAACAAATTGTGCTACCGGCCAAATCATCCATTCTGCGGCATAAAGTTTCCATGCCTTTTCTTTCATTTCCTCCCATACTTCTTCTTTGGATTTACGTTCCAGTATACCCAAAGTAATGAAAAATGCCGATATATAAACGGGCGAACAAATAACTTGATCTAGGAAAATTTTCTTAACCACCATACGCATAGAACGTCCAGGCAAGCGGGCGTCTAAGAATTGATACCAATAGTGGCATATAATACCCACTGTCATTCCTGATACGGCCATGTGAGATGTACGGGTACGATCCCATTTTTCTATTTCTCCACAGTATTTCTCATATTGCTGTTCCAAGATATCTCCGGTAGAACTAAGTCCCAATGAAATGGTTACATTTGTTATTAACAAATATTTGTCACTGAACGCTTTGTGATGAAATTTTTTTATAACACGCACTGCATTTGTTTTGGTCACAGTTTTCCAAGCGGCTCGTAAAAATATTAACATTTTATTAAATGGTGTTTATGTAAATATTCTTTTACACTATTGGGGATGATTGTATAATTAAATGATTCTTTTTCGAACTAAAACTTTTAGTTTCTTTGCCTTAGGTTGCTGCTATCCACACCCCCCGGTGCGCAAGCTCCACGTACTTAAGGCAACTTTTTTATTAATATTATTTTGTATATTATAGAAAAATTTAACACCAAAAATTTAAGGAGGAAGAGAAATCTGTTAATGAAAATATATAAATAATGCGAAAAGGTTGTCAAAAAAACTAAAACAACACGTGAGTGCAGACACCTACGTCGAAGAATTTCGACAACGCCGGCTGCTTTTGTAAAAGATGTTGGCTGCGGCCTAAAAATTGCAAAATACATAAAAATATCTGTTAGAATATATAAAAATTATAAACATATAACATTTTTTAGAATATAGTTTAATTACATTTTTGGCTGTTGATTTTAATTACATCCATAATGACCAATTTTTAACCTCTTCCATATATATATCCAGAAACTAGGAATTATTTTTGTTAAAAATCTTGTATAAAATCATAATTATAAAGTACTCGCACATCTATAAAAGCAGCAATTCCTTGTATTTTGTTAGTGTAAAACTACTCCTCACAATGTAAAAATGATGTAAACAGAAAATGAGAGAATAAATGAGAGGAATAGTAAAATGCCAACATGTTCTTGTTCGCACACCGTTGTTCGCACAATTGTTCGAGCAACTATGTCTGCCATCAAACGTCATTTTTCATGTGGAAGAAGAGGCGCTGTAAGCAAAAGTATTGAAGTGACACTGTCGCAAACAAAAAATTATGATTTGTTCGACAAATGTTGTAACCACTCAAAACAAATGGAAAAAATTGTGTGTATTTCTCTGCCGACGTTTTGTTTATGTGTGAACAGGAAAAGGCTAGTATAGACGGTGCGTAAAGTCGAAAGGGTTAAATTGTTGTTTTGTCATTTTAGAAGTAAAAAAATCTGCGATTTTCTGCTTTTTATTGGCAACACTCCGCAATAACGTTAAATTTACAACAACAATTATAAACAAATTACAGATGTTGTTGATAAACAATTCATAATATTTTCCAAAACATTTTAATTTCATCACAATTTTTTGTGATTTATACCACTTGACGCCTCCAGGAGCAAAAATGGAAATAGCCGATACTATTAAATTTCGTGATATATGTTCTATGTTAAAGAAAATTAAAGATTACGATAATAAAGATAAAAAAGCAAAAATTGTTAAACAATATTATGATTCGTTTTGTAAACATCGAGAAAAATATCGCGAACAACAAAATTGGAAACCAGACATGGAAGAGGTCAGTCAGTTCATATTAGTTAAACTATATTTTTATTATGAAAAATGTTTAACAATTATAGGATGGCCGCAGTAGTTTTTATTGTATTTTACGATGTCTAATACCAAGTGCTGATATGGCACGACCACCTTATGGCTTGCAAATACCCACTTTGGGTAAGGTTTATATAAAGATTTTACAACTGGGCTCCGAGTGTGAGTAACTTATTTTGTAGAAGTTTTTATAAAGCTTTTCATTAAGTATTTAATGTTGCCAATTTCAGCAAGAGATGCTGAAATTTTGGAAGCTCGTAATTTTAATGGCTTTAGAGGCGATTATGCTGAAAGAGTTTATAGAGTGCTAAAGCCCAGATGTTCTCATCAACCTAGTAATTTGACACTGAAGCAAGTACATGATATGTTGGATACTATAGCAAATGAAAATCGTTTAAGTAAGATCGTACAAAACTTTTAAAGAAAATTTCTTAATTTTATCAAAACATTTTCTTTTTAACTATCTCCTAGACACTGAAAAAATTCTTACAGAACTCTCTGAAAAAGCTTCAGCTGAAGAACAAATGTGGTTTGTACGCCTCCTCTTGAAATCCATGCATTTGGGTATTGGAGATCAACGAATTTTTGCAATATTACATCCTCAAGCCAAAATATTTTTTCAAACTTGTCCAAATCTTTTAAAATTATGTTGCAATATAGCTGACAATAAATTCAATGTAGCCAATACGAATCCATCCAACTCAACAGCTTTGGGAGCTTTAGATTTACCTATTAACATACAACCATTTGAATATATAAGACCACAATTGTGTGAAATTTTCCCTGGTAATATAGATAACATAATGGCCAATGATGTTTTATATATGGAAACCAAAATGGATGGTGAAAGATTTCAGCTGCATTATCAAAATAATCGTTTTAAATATTTCTCACGCAATGGTATTGATTATACGGAAAGTTTTGGTTCCTCTTATGACCAAGATAATAAATTGACTTCAAAACTTCAACATCTTTTGCCAATTGGTATGACTTCTATAATTTTAGATGGTGAAATGATGGTATGGAATTCTTATCACAATAAATATCATGAGAAGGGAGAAAATACTGATGTTAAAAATTTGAATAACACCCGCAATTGTCAGCCATGTTTTGTGGTCTATGATTTGTTGTATTGGAATGGTGAATCTTTTCTGCAAATGCCCTACATACAGAGAATGCATAAGTTGAAAAATTTGATTAAGGAACAGGAGGGTGTGTTGCGTTTAATGAAAAGTGAAAAGGTTATTTCAGCTGAAGATTTTAAGCAAAAGTTTCAACAGGCCTTGGATCAGCATGAAGAGGGTGTAGTATTGAAGCAACAGAGAGCAGTTTACAGTCCGGGACGTAGAAATGGCAGTGGATGGTATAAAGTTAAGGCAGATGTAAGTATATTTGTATTTAATTTTTCATTTATTATTTATTTTTTATTCAAAAATTTAAGAATAAATTTGCCAATTATTAATAATTATTATTTATGTTTGTCCTGAAATATTTTTTTTAGTCTTCATGTCAAGTCATAATATAAGGTTATATATAAGTTTGTTATTCTGTTTGTTATTTCGACAATTATAGTCGGATAATTTGATATTTTCTTGATCCTTCTAAGTAATAGTGACGATGGGACCATGTCCGTTCGTATATTAACCAATTGAAAATCCTTTCGAGAATTTTGCTATTAAAACTCAATAATAACGTTTTTTTTAGAAAATTATTTTCTATAACAAAAAAGAGCTTTTTATATAAAAAAATCTTTGGTCGTAATTTAATCCTATAAATATTTTATTTTCATTAGCACTTAATCACTAATGCATACGAGAAATTCCATATCCATTACATTAAAATAACTCTGAATATTAACTTTATTATTCTCTTATTACAGTATATTGAAGGTCTAACTACTGAGTTTGACCTTTTAGTAATAGGTGCTTTCTTCAATCGTACACGCACCTTTGTTGAATCATTTCTTGTCGGTGTTCTTAAATATACTTCAATGCAACAGTTTGAAGTCTATTCAATTGGTAAAGTAAGCAACAATACCCAGCAACGGGTTGTGCTTAATAACACTTTGAAACCTCATTGGCATTTAGTTAACGATGAACCGCCACCAATATGGTATCATTATCGTGAAAAAAATGCAGAAGGACGTCCGGATGCCTGGATAGAACCTAAAAATTCAGTTATATTACAAATTAAAGCCACTGATTTAAATCCTTCGGGAGCTTTTGCTTTAAAAAATGCTTTACATTTTCCACGTATACAAACCTGGCGTAATGATAAACTATGGCATGAATGCTTATCTCTGGAAGAATACAATCAAATTGAACAAAGTTCGAGTAGAGGAGCTATAAAAAAGATTGTGCGGAGAACAGTAAGTTTGGAAGATTTTACCGGAAGAGCTGTTAAACGTAGGAAAATGACAGCGGCAGAGAAAAGGAAATTAGGTTTACAGGCTTATGAAAAAAAATTTGATCCCTCAAATGTAGAAAAAACTTCAACATTGCTCAATAACTTTAAAGTTTGCATACTAAGTGCTTCTCTAAGTAGAGGTTATACACCGGAGTATTTAAAAACCTTAGTAGTACAAAATGGTGGCACTGTTGTGGATAATCCTTTGCCTAATAATCCCTCCTGCATAGTGGTAGCCGGCGATAAAACTTATCGCGTACAACTTCTATGTAAAGCAAGACAATACGATATTGTTTCTATGGATTGGCTTTTGCGTATTTGTGAAAAACAAAACTTTAAACTAAAGCCACGCGATATGCTAGCAATGACAGATAATTTAAAAGAACGTTTCTCTAGCTTCTATGATAAATGGGGAGATCACTACACCGAATTTGTTTCTTCCAAAGAACTTAAACGTATTTGTGATCATATAGACGATGAAGATGTCCCCAATATAGAAGAAGAACAATTATTGGAATTGGAAAATTTAATTTACAAAAAACTTAATCGCAATTGGTTCCGCACCAAATATGCTTATTTCTATACTTTTGATCCTGAATCTGAAAGAGCTAAATTAAATTATCAATGGCATGGTGGTAATGTTTTAAACGATAGAAATTTAAGTAGTGACAGTGATAATTACTCGAAATTAAGTTATATTTTTATAAATCTTTTACAATTTGATAAAATTAAATTTTTAGCTTGGTTAAAAGAAAGATTTAGCGACAATCTTTCTCATTTGCAAATAATAAATATACAATGGATTTTAGAATCACACAAGGCAAGAATGTTAATGGATATAAAAGAGTTTACTTGGCATGATTTTTAATGTATTTTATTTATTATTTATAAAACACTGATAAACAAATTGTATAATAACGATATACATATTGTAATTGTTTTACTTAATTGACAAGAGTTTTTTATTACAAAATGTTGACATTTGCATGAAAGTCTACTATTTTGTAAACTTTTAATAACAAGATCAACAGATAATACATTTTATTTTAAATTATATTTTATTGCTTCGAAAATTTCAACGATTTTGTGATGATGACTGAAAGTATTATGGTATCGATATATTTTTGTATTAGTTTCTGCTACAGATGTCATCATGTTTTTTTATATTTTCAGATAGAAAGCTGTTTTATATATATTCTTTTATTAATTATATTGTAATATAAAACTTTAAGGTTAAATGTTTTTTATTTGTGCTTGTTCTTTGTTTTTAATTTAAAATAAAATTTTAATAAAATTAATACTTGTCTTAATTCTATTAAAAAAACTCTTTTCCTTATTTCATTTTGTAAATTAAAAATTCTAGACTTATTGTTTTAAATTAACAGCTGCCAACTTCTCAATTATCTTGTAATACAAAACATAGTACTTAGGGCATTTGTTATTGAAAAAAAGTTTGCAACATTAATTAATTACTTTGAAATATTTCAAGGAAACAAAATAAGGAAGTATGCATTTGGCAAATTCTAAAGAAATTTTGCAGTATGTAAAACCAAAAATAAAAAAACTTTAAAAAAGTGAAAAATAGCCAGAAAAATCCATAATAAATAGTAAATATAGAGAATGTATTCGTATTGTATTAAGTTTGCGTTAGAAATAGATGAGCAAAAGACATGAAATACATTATGTTTAAAATGAAAATATCGAGTTAAAACTTTATACAAATTCGTATGTGTAGAATATATTGTGTGCTTTTAACTAAAATCTATTGAAATGTTAATGTATTATACTGATGTCTATAGATAATAATATTGAACAGAATGTAAAGGTATAAAATAATTGAATCGATTTTCAATTAAATAAATAGAGTATTTATTTATTTAAAGACAATAAACATTAAACATTTTATTATTAATTTTCATTGTAGTCGGGTATGAGGAAGTTTTTCGCTTCGAATTAATAAAATTATAAAACAGTTTTGGGTTCCGTTTAATGTCTCATTTCATTTTATGAAGATAGTTATTATAACATCTCTTATTCTCCGAATTATAAATAAATTATAACAAACGATTCATTCAATTTTTCAACCATGCCAGCGTGGTTGTTTTCCAAGGAGGCCCATTTGTTTTAATTTGTTTCTTCAAAGGAACTGCCTTAGTGATGCACATCTCTAGTGTGAAATAAAAATTATGTATAACTTGATCAAAATTACTTCTATCTTCATTAAACGATAATACTTCAAACCAGTTTACATTGGACAATAGTTGATTCATTATTTGAAAATTTGTACGATTAAAGCATAGTGCTAGAGACACTAAAAGAAATCTTCTATCCAATCAATGGGATTTATGGGTACAAGGAAGTCTGTATCAAATAATTACACATCTGTTTTACGATTTTTNNNNTTAAATAAAGTTAGAAATAGCTTTACACAATCTGCATACATTAGGATCTTGCAATGATGGATGGAATTAGGAAGATCATTTATAAAAAGAAGAAGTAACGTTCACATAATTAGACTATATGCTATTGAACATTACACATTGTTTACGATTTTTCAGATAGGAACAAATCCATTTAAGGAAGTTACCACAGAATCCAATTGCATTCAGTATAGCAATTAATAAATCGTGATTGACCTTGTCAAAGTAAAATTTTTGGTGATAATATCGATGTTATAATTTTCTCAAATAGTTTAGGAATAGCACTGAGCTTTGCAATTGCTTTATAATTTGTAACTGTAACTGTACTTCTACTACCCGATTTATAAAGAGGAACTATATAGGATTTCTTCCATCTTTCTGGAAAAATACCGAACTTTAGAGAGTTATTATATATGCGAGTAAGAGACATTGCTAATACGTCTGCACAGTTTTTCATTATACATGTGGGAATACCATCAGGATCAGGGCATTTTTTAAATATTTTTGAACTGTTTCAACATTCAGAGACAATATATTAATCGATCTTGAATGTGGGATAGCATATGGATATTGATTATTATGTCTCCTCGAGGAAAATGTTGTTTTAGAAAAAATCAGAAAATGCATTAGCTATTTCTTTATCATTGGAAAGCATTTCATTATTAATTTTCATTGTAGTCGGGTATGAGGAAGTTTTTCGCTTCGAATTAATAAAATTATAAAACAGTTTCGGGTTCCGTTTAATGTCTCATTTCATTTTATGAAGATAGTTATTATAACATATCTTATTCTCCGAATTATAAATAAATTATAACAAACGATTCATTAAAATTTTCAACCATGCCAGCGTGGTTGTTTTCCAAGGAGGAACATTTGTTTCTTCAAAGGAACTGCCTTAGTGATGCACATCTCTAGTGTGATCAAAATTACTTCTATCTTCGTTAAACGATAATACTTCAAACCAGTTTACATTGGACAATAGTTGATTCATTATTTGAAAATTAAAGCACAGTGTTAGGGTATCACTAGAGGCTTCAGATTTTTGTGGAATCGATATTGATATTTGAAGAGTTGGATGATGTCGATCCTCAGGTGTACAAAGCGGACTAACACGAACTACAATCAATGATGAAGTATTGTTCACAAATACTAAGTCTAACATTCTATTGTTAGAGTTAGAAACACCATTTATTTGAAAAATATTTAAATCGGAGAGACACTAAAAGAAATCTTCTATCCAATCAATGGGATTTATGGGTACAAGGAAGTCTGTATCAAATAATGTGACCCAGAAAACCGTTGGGATATTAAAATCACCTAAGTGTAACTAAGTGGAAACACACAGTGGTATTAAGTATAAAACGTTTGTGATGATCTATACAATACTTTCATCCATACGTCTGTTAAAATACAAATTTAACTTCAAATTATAAATAAAATTAATTCTTCTTATTTAAACTGTCCTAACAGTATTTGTATCATAAAAGCAATTTATTCCTCATTTGTTCCATATAGAAGTGTTAACTGATACTAACATATGCAATAAAACATATGTACATATGTAATACTAGGAGGCCCCAAAAATGAAAAACGTGTTGATGTTCCACTTAAATGAAAATTTACTCTTATTCCAAGACTACTACGTGCTCAAAATTTTGGGTATTCGACATTACTCCTTTTGTGAGCTACAAATTCAAAATAAAAAAAAAGCTGTTTTTTTTCAAAAAGCGACTTGAAGGCGTACAATGAATCACTGCACAAAAAATTTGGTCACAAATCTAAATAAATTCCTTAAATTTTGCCAATTTTTAGGGCCACCCTAATATGCATATATGTTTGAATGCTATGTAGGAGCAGTAAAACAACTATGCAAAAGAATTTACTAAAGATTAAGACAACATAACTAGTTCTTATGTGTAATCGCCTAGCATTGTTGCTAACACACTCGCATGCTAGTGTTGTTTGTTGTTTTAACAAAAAAAAAAAAAAAAAACAATCAAAAAAATATGTCTATAGAACTATTCATTCACACGTTCTTACACACTCACAACAAATTTGAATTTATAACTATGAATGGATTAGTCCTTGTATGTCTGAGAAAAAAAAACGATTTTTCTTAAAAGGATGTAAAACATTTGTTGTTGTTGTTGCTGTTAGTGTTAGTATGTATTGTATTATATGTTTAGGTTATTATTGTTGTTGTTATTATTAGGTACTTGTTGTTCCTATTACCATTGTTAATAATGTTGCTGCTGTTGTTTAACATACTTGTATTTGTTGTTTTCAATTCTAGTTTTTTTTGCTAGTTTTTATTATTTTTTTTTATTTTGAGGAATTAAATGCAAACAAGCATAACAAAAGCTTTTGAATTTTAATTATCTTTTCTTTTCAAATATATAATACAAACTAAAGATGAAGAGGAAGAGAACAAAAAAAGTTCAAAAGACAGTGGAGTTGAATGGTATTTAAAGGATAATAAATAATAAATAAAAATAGAAAAAATAAATATATAATAAATACAAATAATAAATAATCAATATTTAATAAAAATGTTAAAATGAGTTTTTTTTTGCCGAAAAACTTTCCGAACTTCTATTTTTTTAAACATTTTATTTAACAATATGTTATAATTTACTATTATTAAGCCTAAACATCCTACAGACAATACTGGATTTGACCTATTTTAAATCAAAATTTTGACTTTAGCCTATATGTTCTACAGTTTCAAAAGCTAGATACGCAGACCGAATGCAGTTTTGAAATCTTTAATATATTCCAAAATACGCACTATATAATTAAAAAATAAAAATAAATTTTCGGGCTTTTTTTGGACATTAAAAAAAGTTATACAACTTAGATATTAAATATTTAATTACACCACCATAGGTGGGGAGATGTTTGTTACATCCAAAAATATTGGTCTAACGCAGGCGCGGATCTAACTGAAGCTTCTGGGGGAAGATAATAAAATGACTTTCACAACTATATCCTTAAATTTTATGATTTAGTAAAAAATATAAGATTTTTCTTTTTGGATTTTTCTCTCCCTGTGGATCCGCGCCTGATGTAAACAGAATAGAAAATATTGAAGTGGTTATTCCAAGTCATATTCATGAAGTTTTTCCGACAAATACACCCACCATCAGGCGCGGATCCAACTCAAGCTTTTGGTGGAGGAAAATAGAATTATTTTTGTAACTATTTCCTTAAATTTTATGATTTAGTACAGATTTTCATTAAATGTATTCATTTTGGGGAGGGAAATTTCCTTTTTTCCCTCCCCGTCGATTCGCGCCTTGTCTAACACTAATATTTATATTTTAAACCAAAGAGTTTACAATCACTTTCTGAGACTATTTTACGATATCCATCTGTCCATCCCACGGTGTCCATTTTAAAAATAAAATGGAAATAAATTTGGAATTTCTAAACGGATGATCCGTTCTTTTCTTTTCAAATTTTCAAATTTTACATCAGAGTAGATTTCGGGCAGCGAAAATTTCTAACCTGAAACTTAAAAACACATTAATTTTAGTTAAAAATTTAACTTCTTTGTGTATGGAAAATCATGAAAATAAGATGAATTTGGAAGACTCTAGTTACCTCAGGAATAAATTTTTTACAACTTTTTTTCCTTTACACAATTTTTTATAGAGTTATCTTCCAGAAAAACATAAATACTGAATATGTTATTTAAGAATATAGTCTTTTTTAAGACTATAATTACATTAAAAAACGAGGGAAAAAGGTATAGTCGGTCAAGCCCGACCATATGATACCCTTTACCATTGTCTATGTGTATCAAAATTCGTGAAGAAGCCAATTACGGATCTATACTTGTATTAAATGGAAAAAAAATACTATTACAGAATATTAGGTCGATACTAAGATTCACATGCATTTATGCACTTTTTGGTGATTCCCGAAATTGGGTCTTATATGGGATTTATGGACGTTTGAGTGATTTTCGAAAGAAGGAGCCAATTATGGACCGATCTTGATGAAATTTGGCACATCGATTATTTGTGTTAAATTTCATTAAAATGTTTCAATTTTTAAGGTATTTTTGAGTGTTAAAACTCTATTCAGGGATAACATTTGTATGGGGTCTAGGTAAAATAGGCTGATTATGACAAAAATCAATAAATGTAAACATTTTTATCTTTGATGCCGAATATCTTATAAATTGAAAGATATCTTCAAATAGAATATGTTTATGTAAAAATATTTGAAATCGTTTAAGATATAACGAATCAGGATTGTTTTTAAAAAGGTTCATACCCTAGGGATCTTATATCGGAAATTCCAAATTTATTACCATTTTATTTTTGAAATGGGACAATGTTTGATCGTCTGTTCATGTAAACATTGTTATTTAACTATAGATCGCAATTTTAAACATAAATTGATTAAATTTGGTACACAGAATTCTTAAAATCTAAAGATGAAACCATTTAAATTGGTTATGGTCGGTTCATTGTAAAGAAATTCTGCACATATTCCTTCCATAAAAGTTCAAATCTGTGGGTCTATAATTGATGATAGATCTTATATAAACCCCTCTTTAACGAACGCTATTCTCATGAAAATGTTAATATTTGAACAAATATGTTTTATATAAATTTAAATAATTGCGTCAATTTAACTTATTCTATATAAAGCCCATTTTCGAGAATCACCTAAAAGTTATTAAATTCATTTAAATCTTACTATCAATACTATCGTTCTAATAAATTATTCTTAAAGTACTGATTTTAATTTAGTTTGAAACATAAGCATTATAACCACTGTGCTATAACACAAAAAAATTACCATAAGTGGTACTCCAAAACATAAATTAACATCAACAATATCAAAGTGTACAATAGTCCCAAATAAAGTGTGGAAGTAAATAAAATGTTTATAGATTCTTAACAAATACAAATCGAGTCCTATGAGTACTTATTGAAAAATATACTTTTTCCAAAAGTGTCTTCTGTACTATAGAACATACATACATACTTTTACTACTCAATCTAAAATAATCTAAAATTTATACAACAAAATCCATTTTAAATAAGTAATAATGCATGTGCAATTTTCTTCAAAATATGAGAAATTCATTTTTTTTCTATTTAATCAATTCTAACTGAAACAAGAAGCGTATAAAAATACTTATGCACTATACACATACATACATATGTATGTTGGATCTACATGTTGTGGCTTTAGATTTCATTGTATGAAATATGTATGTATGTATGTATTTATTTTCATTTTTATTTTCAAAATTCAAATTAATTTTCATTTTGTAGATAGATAATTATTTTTCTCTAAATATTTCTTTTTGTTCATTATTGTGAAAATAATAATAATAATAATATTATGGTAAAATTTAAATAGATAAGTATTAAAATGGAGGTTAGTTTAATTATAATAAAATAGGGAATTTTAAAGGATAATATAGTTAAATTTAAAATATGATTTAAATAGAAAATGATTAAGTAATTGCTTAATGAAATAAATTAATATAAATAATTAAAGCCACACAGTGAGGCCAAATGCAATTTTTTTGATAATAAGTTGTTATCTCCTAAACTATTGCTCGGATCAAATTGAAATGTATGTGGGAGGAGGACTTAAGCATGCAGAATAATTATTTTGTAGTCACCCTGTGATTACACAAGATAAGTTACAGGGTGTCAAATTTGATTATGTAAAATATTTTTAAAAATTGTAACTTCTACAAATGAAGTATGATTTTTAAGATATTTGCATTTCAGTAAAGTGCTTTGGCATAAGCTTTCTCGTTAATAAATATAATCATCTAGCCCCCATACAAATGTCGTCCCGAAATAGAGTTCTAACACACAAAAACAGCCTTAAAAATAGGAATATTTTAATCAAATTTGGTGAAAAGAAGTTGTATACAAGTATTTATATTTATAATAAAATTTATGAAGATCGGTCTACGATTGACCATTATGGTTCCGTATTTTATAAAAAAGGAATAATTAAACAAAAGTGTAGAATATGTTATGTCCTTAACATACCCTCAATAAAACCTAAAAGTCTTTAATTGCTAAAAACATAAAAAATAGGTACAAGAGAAAAATATGTAGTCGGTCAAGTCCGACCATATGATTCCGTACACCATTGTGTACATTATAATTAGGGCAGGGGTATTCATATTCATATTAAGTGTACAGAATATTGCGTCGATGCTATTATTTATATGAATTTGTTCACTTTTGGGTGATTTCCGAAAGATCCCGACGGATCGATCTTTGTAAAATTTTATAGTATCATTTATGTTTATATAAAACTTATTTTTGTCTCATATTAACTTGATACTAATATTTTAATGGAATTTATGCCCAATAAAGTAATTTTCTGAAAAGAGGTTTATACGGAAGCTATGGTCAATAAAATATATGTACCAAATTTCATTAAAATATTGCTGTATTTAAGGTATTTATGATCGTTAAACCCTTTTCCGGTAGGACTTTTTTATGAGAGGCTAGGTGAAATAATGAACCGATCATAACCAATTTCAATAGGCTTAGAAACCAGTGTGCCAAATTTAATTAATTTTTGTTCAAAATTGCGACCTGTAGTTTGATTAAAAGGTTTACATGGACGGTCAGATGGACGGACTAACAGACATCGTTAAATCGACTCAGAAAGTGATTCTAAGTCGATTGGTATAAATTAAGGTGGTTCTTAAACCAATATTTTTGGTTGTTACAAACATCAGCACAAACGCATAATACCCTTCCCACCTATGCTGGTGTAGGGTATAATAAACACGATAGATTTTAGTTCCTAAGTATTATTATGCACTTAATGTCTTGTACTAAATAAAAGTGCCAATAAACCATAATTTCACTATTCATGACTTTTTTCTCACTAAATAGTTATCAAAAATGGAACATTTATTGGACTCATTCGACTTTGTATCATTTCTGGTTGACATATTTAGATTCTTACTTACTCTGAATATTTTTTTTACTGGGACATCTTATTTAACAAAATGCGACATTGAAAGAATAACCCCCTTATTTCCTTAATTCCTTCACCACACTTTGAAAAATTTTCCATACAAATTTTTGAAACACAAAAACAATTTTTCAAAGTGAGGGTAAGTGTTTTACAAAATAAGGCCCTAAAATTTTATAAACTCTTGAACATGACAATATNNTGNTAACAAGAAATTATTCTGACACAGAAAATGAGAAAAGTTATATTAAACTTGAATAACTTTTATAGTATTATGCCTAAAGTCCAATTTTCTGAAAAAAATGGGTGATACATCCATTCTTATAAGGTCAACATTATCTATATTAAGTCTCTAAATAACTATTTCAATAGATTATATTTTATAAACAGTGTTCTTTATATGTCTAATGT
>MINK01173616.1:9194-28906 GCA_001735545.1 Phormia regina
GCATGGAGTTACGTCTTTTCGATATTTTTTGTTTCTTATTTTTCCTGTAGAGTACTTTCGTAAAAATATTAAGCAAAGTACTACTAAGATTGTTTTAAGTTATATACAACAAAGTAAATAAACAAATAAAATTAAAATAATTAAAAAATATTTTTTTTAATCGTTCTTAAGACACAAAATCGTCATTTATGGATACCAAATACATCAAAATGATTAACATTTTTGAGAATTTTTCCTAATTTTCTTTAAAAAACTCAACCAGACGAAAGCAAAATAGCAAGTGACTGATTTTGACATTTTTGTTCTTATCGTTCGAAATACAGAAATCCAATTTTATATGAAAAAATCTTACGTTTTCATTCGACTTGTCGTTCGACTCATTGTTCGCATAGAAGTGAGTTAGACAGACCCAAATCAGTTTTCTTCGCTTAGAGGGCGAAAGAAAGCTTTCGTTGGACATAGAGAAACAGGCTATAAATAACAATTCTGTCCCCGATGAATTTATGAAAGAAAATTCACCCGTTTATAACATCCAAAACTACCAAAAGTTTCGATATTGGTCTTTTTTAAACACCGTCACACGTTTTCACATTAGGTGATATTGATTTTTCATATTTATTGTTATAAATGCCAACTACACAACCACGCTTCCACTAGACCTAGGTGCACTATCATCGCAAATAAATACTAAAGCGAAAAGTAAATACAAGTAAATAGCGCAACCCATCTCTTTTCTTGACAACGACTTATTTTAATATTAAACGGTCCGAAAAGAATGTGAATGGTCTTACAAATGGTGTAACTCTATCATCTGGTTAGATTCCCATCTGAGGTTGAATGGGTTTGGCTTTCCTAATTTGCAAACTGTACATTTATTTTCGATAAAACGAACCAAACTTCTCAAAAAGGGACGTATATCTTCGATTACATTACTAGTATTCTGATAAAAATTCCTTTGATGATAAAATTCTACTAACAAGCACGAAAAATGATGTTTTTTTGATAGTATTATAGGACGTTTTGCATTGTAAGACAGCACTGAAGCATTTTCTAAGGGACCACCAACTATTAATATACCAAGGTCATCTAAATATGTGTTCAATGTTCTTATTTCACTGCATATATCAATATTTTTTCCATCATTTTCAAAATGCTTCCTTTATATATGTTTTATCACTTTATGCTCAGCAGATGAAAACTCTTCCGTACATAGTTCTCCCAAACTTTGTTATTACTATTTTTTTGTAATTTAAGATTTTTTATAAAAACGTGCTGTATCTCGTAAGACCTTCATATATCTTGAAAAGCGATGTATATTATACTCAATTACACCCAAACCTTGTGTTATCATAACAACATGTTTTAACTTTAAAAACTCATCATTTTGGTTCTCTCTATTCCCCATTTTATTTTCAACACTTATCCTCCCCACACAAAAGAAATCTGGACCATTTTTCCAACGTCCTTCTGTATTATATTATATGAAATTTTGCTCTTGTTGCAGCATCTGCTGGATTTTCTAAGGTTGGATACCATCTCCAATTACAAATATCGGAATTGTCTAATATTTCCGATACACGATTTACAACATATTGTTTATATTTTCGATGATCCTATCTAATCCAGCGAATATCAGTATGAGAGTGGTCCAAAAAACAATTTGTTCAGCTTTAATTTGATCATGATTATGCCATTACAGCCGCTTGTAATTCTAATTTTGGTATAGAGTGGTAACTCATTGGAGCACAAGTTGTTTTTCCTGTAATAAAAACTAAAATCGATTTTGAATCTTTTACAATACACCAATAGCTGACTGCTGCTTTACTGACATCACAAAATAAATGTAGTTCGACTATTTTATATTCTTACTTTCTCCAAAATAGAATCTGGGAATATTACACCGTGAAATTTTAGTTAATTCATTTAACCATAATTTAAATTTTTCAAAAATATTATTTGGCAATTTCATTTCAATAAGCCACCACCATAAAATCTGTTACAAAGCCAAATGGCCAAAAATCGACATTGTCATAATAGTTATCGTTTTGTTGGCATTTTTTTAATTCGAGAATACTTTTCGGAACCATGTGAAATTTTAAAACGGAAATAAAACAGTCAAAATTTGAAGCGCAAGGCATTCTGCAAGGCATTCTGAAATATTGAGTTCTTCAGCTACAACTTTTAAATTTGTAATAATATTATGCAATTCAAAACCTCCGCAATCATGAATATACTTCACTTCTTTAAGTACCTTAATGGCTTCTTGTTCAGAATTAAAGCAATCAACATAATCATAGTGTTTCTCTATTATACTAGCAGAAGCTTGAGGATAAATGTCCATAGCATCTTCTGCATTCCGATTCTTAACAAAGTGGGTAGTAGTAGGAAAACACGCTGCTCCGAAAATCATTCTTTGCTTTAGGTGGCTGAGAAGTATTGCCATTTCTCCAAAGAAATCGAAGTGCATCTTGATCTTCTGGAATAATACTGGAATTTGATGAAACATGTCTTTAAGATCTTTACAAACATTTATAGGGGCTTGTCTAAATTTATATAAAACCAATTGGTTTAGATCGGGGACTGAAAGAAGGGCTTTGTTTAGTGACATATTTTAACTTCTGCTGCAGCATCAAAAACAAAACTCCGAAATTTGGTAAATAAAATGCTTCATTCCAAAATAACTTCTCATTAAATTTTCCAAATCATCACAATTTTTAATTCTCTATCAAGTTTCTTGAAATGACATGAAATACATTTTCCATCATTCTTATTACTATTAACATTTCCATAAATTACCGAACCCAATCTTGTTTTTGTAACTATAGGACCTCTGGAGATAGTAATTGGGGAGTTTCAATTGGAACTGTTAAATAAGCATATGCTAATCTTATAATCATTTTAGGTTTTACTTGATAGTAACTAAAATGTGATGTGTTTAGGCTTTGTCTAGGAAGATCTATCTCGGTTGAAACATATACATTTTTCATGACATACCTATTATTTTTTAAATTTCTTAACTCAACATTATTTATTTTATTTTGTCCTTGAGAAACTTGATTAATCCATTGTAATTCTAAAGTGTCGATAAAAGCATAATTTTTTTTTTTTAACTTCTGGTCCATACAATAATATCTACAAGGCAACTTCGAGCATCTTGTTGCATTTTAATTGGAATATTTCGAGAATTAGCACTTTGAGTTAAATGAACATCCTTATATAAAAGTATATGATGTGTATTGATACAATTATTAATTTCACATTTCTTTTTTGAATGACAATTGCTTACATGATGACCAAACTTCTAACATGAAAAACAATTCTTTGAGTATTTTACTGTTTGCCACCTAGAATCAATTGGTAAATGTGCTCATTTTCACATTGTTTACATTTTCTATTTACAAGTACACACACACATTTTTTGCTTTCTTTAACTTTCGGTAACAATATTAGAAATTTTCCTCAAATTAGATAACCAATTTGAAAAATGTGTTATTGTTGACATTCGATTTAGATTCAAACATTTTTCTGCCCATTTAAGTCGTCTAGAGTCAGGTAATTTTGAAACAAGTTCACTTAAAAGTAATGGATTTGCCAAATGATAACTTCCACCAAAAGATTTCAGTACTTTGTTTGCAAAATTAATAAGAGAATTTAAATCTGACTCATTAAGAGATGGTATAGATCGAACCTTTTGAATTTGTGATTTTATTGTTATGGTCTGCCAAAAATTTGTGACAATGTCTCAATTATCGCATTAACATAGTTGGAACTTGCTAAAAGTGATTCAACTATCTCTCGTGCTTCACCTTCGAGACTTTCTCTAAGACGCATTATATTATGAAGTTCGGAATAATCAAATTCTTGAGTTGAAGACTTGAAAGACCCATAAAAAGTTTTCCAGACTTCTGGCAATCCCGAAAATTTCGGAATGGGGTAAAACTTTTTTGTCGGTGAATACTGACCGATTGCTACAAATTTCAATGTATGGGGTGTAAGATAGAAGATAAGGTTTGAGCTATAGGTTGACATAATTGCTCTTGGAGGACAGTTATTGAGTGAACTGCCCGAAACAAACGACCTATTAGTTTGCCTAAAGACTCTCTCGTGGAGACGGGCGCCACGGAGAAACTGGGGATCCTCTCCCTTGGTTTTGATGAGTAACACGAAATCACTATGATTTCAGTTCACGCTCAGGAACAAGTGAAAGACTTTCCAGTCGACAGCCGAACAAAGGAGGAGAAAGCTTCCTTGATATATTTTAATAAGATGGCCAAGAAATATCTGTCGGCATTCAGTGGTAGGGATAAGTATTAAGGGGATTAGGAAGTGTGTCATTAGATTTGAAAGAATCTATGGCTTTACCACAGCTATCTTGGAAATGTCTTATCCCGAGAGACTAAATGCGATGTTTGACACCGTTCCGGAAAGTGCTCGTGAGGGTACAGGAACAGTGTCAGGGTCGCATTGGAGTCTTAGAAAAATGTCAATGATAGCAGCCGACCAACTAAATCAATCACGTGTTCGGCTGATCATAAGCCATCCAGCTCTCTTAAGGATTACCGCAAGTAGAGCTAGATCTGGCAATGACCACCCAGTTTCGACTGCCAAGAAGGCGAGCCACATACCGTCTGGTTCTCTTAAGAGCCTCCAAAAGGAAGTCATTAAGAAACCAAAATCTGGTGATGACAAGCCTTCTACCTCAAAAAAGGCGAAGGATTCGACTAAGTCGGCATAAGAGAGCCTCGGAAGGGACTTCATGTCTGCTATAGACCAGGAGTCCCTCAGAAAATTGAAGTTGTTTGGGGAAATTGCTAATTTAGTGCCTAGACTATCATGTTCCGGTATTCGAAATCTGAAAGTACATCGAGGTTGCAAGTGGTTTAAATTAAGTTGCATCACTGTGAAACAGCCTCAATCGAATTAGCAATGAACCCTACTGTCTTCAAAGTGGATGTTTCCTTGATCCAAGATACCTGGATCAACAACACCATGGTGTGTGCATTAAGTGTCAGAGGGTATAGGAGCGATTATGTTTTGAATTGGAGGGTAGATAACAAATGTTCCTTTTCAGACCATAGTAAGATATCCTTTAATTTGAATTTCGCGGGTCAAAGGCAGAAGTATATAGGAACTCCAGGAGAACCGACTGGAACTCCTTTAGGTCCATAATGAAGTGGTGGATTTCACAGGGAAAGTCAAGAATAGCTAAGAACTTACATGTCCGATAATATTTACGGTAAAAAGAGAACAGCGTAAATGATTGAAGATTGGAACAGGAAAGTTTTAATAGGTATAAGGCAGAAATTAAGAGAGCAAAGAGGGACTAATGGAGGAACTACTGTGAGTCCAGTAGTTCCTCCATTTTCAAACATGTGCACCAGTTTAGCTCAAGAAAATGTTCAAGACTATCTCAAAATGAAGATATTTTTAATAATCTTATATTATCATCCGATCCAGTCTTATAATATATGAGGAAACGTTGGATTTGATACAGAGATTTGACATATGAAAACATTCATGAATATAAGGACTTACTTTATCTTTTAGATATGGATTACTGTGAATCAGACTATTTTACTAAATTGAGTTATCATAATGATTTACCTTAATTCATAAATATAGATTACTAACTTAAATTATTCTTTTAAATTAACCTAAATTTTATTTATTAAAAATTATTATTATAAAAATTAATATCATTTTATAGTTCATGTAAAATTTTACTCATATCCTATATTTATAACAACCACATTTAAATGTACCTGTTTAAATTTACCTGTAATGTAGCTGAACTAAAAATAAAGTATCTATTCCAAAATATTTGTTAATGAAAGTCTCAGGTCTAACAGAAATTATACTAATTGTGAAGAAGCTAACAATTCTATGATTTTTATTAATTTTAATCTAAAATTTTGACACATGCGGAAGAGGTACTAAGTTGGGATTTTTTTCATATTTTTCAATTTTAATTATGCAATAAAATTTTTGTTAATTAATATTTTACACCTGAATAGATTTTTGTATACCTAATTACATGCATTATTCACACTTTTAGATTTATCTACATAAATCCCGTAATTCCCAAAAAAATAAAAAAATAAATAAAAAATTTCCAAATATGAGATTTTTTACTATATCTTTTCAACCGATATCGGGAAGCAACATTTTCTATTTCCAAAAAATTAAGAACACTTTAGACTATATAAAAAGTATAACCTTTTTTGATTCCAGCTTTAATTTTATTAATGCGAAAATTCGAAATTTATTGGAAAAATGTGTCAAATTTGGGAAACCGTGGTTGTCTCAAAAATTCATTTTTAAAAGTTTGTTTCTTTAAATTATTTTGCGTTTAGTTATCTTTCAGAAGAAATATAAATATTATATATGTTACTTAAGAAAATTTTTGTATAATAGGAAAAGAATATAACCACTTTTTCGAAAAAAAAAACGAATAACTGTAACTTTTGACCCCGCAAATATTTTTTTCAATATTCTGTTTTTGCACAATTTTTCTACTTGTTGTAAATGAAATAAAAAATCGGGTAAAAATTGGACCCGCTGTAGCGGAAAAACTTCAGCAAGACAGGTTAGAAAGTAAAAATTTTAATTTTCGAAGCTTCATATCTCTTAAACCAAAAGAGATAATATATGCGATGTTTTTTGTAGATCTCAACTAGTAGAATTCTCCTATATAAAAATCATTCAAATCGGTTGTACACATCGGTTTATACCTGAGGTGTTCAGTTTTGGAACCCTGTGAACTCGGCCCCTGTAGGTCTATATGGTCCAAACAGGTTCAAAATCTAAACTCGGCTACAGCTCTACTATCAGCACGTGAAACTTCATAGAATCGTTCCAAAGTTCCACAATTATTTCCTTTATCTACGAAATGCATCGACATATAGAAAGATTTATCTGTGAACTGATTCTACCATAGTTTTATCTTGGCTAAAAAAACGCCATACCATTGGCCCATTTTCGTCAAAAATAGAGTTTCCTTAATTTTGCAAAAAGGTTGGTAACGAAAATTGGTTTCATTTTGATTTCAAAGATAAGTCGGGAAGCTCTCGCTCGTGATTTAATTAAAAATTCCTGGTGGTGGCATGGCCCTTCGTTGCTAACGAAATTTCAAGATTATTGGACCCAGCATTCTGTTACCGATCATCAACATTTAGAAGTTCAATCATTTTCGGTTTAGACCAAACCCCCTTATAACATACTTTCAGATTCACTCCGAGCAATGCGAATTATTTCGTATTGGTTCAGGTGTTTAACATATTTGAAAATTCGAAAATTTAACCCAAAAAGAATTTGATGATTGATTAGTGCTTGTATGTTAACAGAATTTTATTTCGGAACATAGCATTCCTTCAAAAGGAAAAAGTAATTTGCTCGCACTGAACCATTCTATCGACTTAAATGGCTTCGTAAGAATCAGTGGTCGATTAGTCAGATCATCTGGCTAGAGGTTTTCGAATTACAAAGGGCTATGTCCTTGTGTTTGTTTTGCAGCAAAGGCAATTCATTTAGAAGCAACCGGTGACATATCGACGGAAACATTCCTTGCTGCATTTCAAGACGAGGCTGTCCTTCACATTTATACTCTGATAATGGTACTGCCTTTATAGGTGCGGATTTGAAAAGGAAAGTCTTAGTAGGTAATAGTTTTCAACCCATTGAATTCCATTTTATACCCCCTGGTGCTCCTCTTATGGGCGACTTATGGGAAGCCGGCGTAAAGGGTGTTAAAATTCATTTACGAAAAATTTCTGGAGTTCAGAAATTTGGAACTCGGCAGCAACAACAGTCCCAGGGCTCCGAGCAGTTCTAAACCCAAACGTCGAACAAAATAAAAAGCGACGCTCTAACAGCATCACCAAAAATACCCAACAGCACCAATGCTGCATCCAGCAGTATAATAGCAGCATCAGTTCTCTCAATAACAGCTGCGGCAGTATCCTCCGTCCCAGAACCCAGCAACAATTATTATAAATGTCATGTCCGAACAAGTTGTATGAATTTATAATGTAAATTGTTTGAAATTTAATTAAAATTTGTAAAATGAATTTATTTAAAAAATACCCTTTATTGTATTTTATTCCTTTAAACTCTGTTTTCAGGTGTTTATTTTACCCGCGTTATCTTTGGCCTTCCTTGTTGCAGTGTTGCAAGGGGGTGGGATGTTTACGCGCACAGTGTAGATAGCTACTGATTATTGTTCTGTGGCTGTTTTCTGTATTTTTACCCTTTGACATTTTCCCTTATTCTTATTATACAGAATTTTTTATAACAGTTAATCTTGTGAACCCCGAGTGTACGGTACGTGCAATAAAAAGAAAAAAAACCCGATTAAAAAATAAAATCTTCTAGGTAGCGTATCGCAGAAATCTATTGAAATTAGATTTTTACGTAGCTACGAGACTTTTTGACAATCGTGTAATTTATTTTCTTTGCAAAATAACCAGAGAACAGGGTTGTTTACACAATGAATGTTCAAAAACATATGATACTTTTACTTTTGTTGACTGGTTGCTCAAAATGTTTTACGCTACATTTCTTCATTCTACGTTACGTTGAAAAGTTGACTGGTTGTGCATTAATGCCAAATTGTGATTACTAGCACAAAAGGATCATGTTTCACGCAAGCAAAAGAAACATACAAAAAGAAAAAATGCAAGGTAGCGTCTGCTTTAGTTTTATTATTTTTTATGTGCTATTATGTTAATATTCGTTTTATGCAATTACGTATCTTAACTTACAAAAAGAAAAAATGCAATGTACGTGCAGCGATATTTTCTAAATATTGCAATTTTTGCAATTACGTATCGTAACTGCTCACCCTTTTAAGCATCGGGCGGACAGTGCTTTGATCCCATACAACGATGGGTCAAAAATAGAGGGGGATGTCGTAGATCATTGAAACTTGGAGGAGGTGCTTATTTTTGTTCATGATTAATATATGAGATTTTTTAAAAAATTGGACCAAGGACACGCCTAACTCTCATATACCCCCAAGCTAAAAAATGAGTTTTCAAAAAAACTATTGTTCGGAATCTTGCAAAATTTTGTAAGTACTTTTAAAAATAAATTGCTAATAATTGTGCCAATTTTTATTTTAATCGGACCAAGGACACGCCTACCTCTCAATACCCCTAAGCTAAAAAATGAGTTTACAACAGAACTATGGGTCGGAATCTTAAAAAAATTTTGTGAGCTCGTTTAAAAATAAATTGCTAATATGTGTGCTAATTTTCATTTTAATCACGCCTACCTTCCATATACCCTTGGTCATATACTATTGGTCAAAATAATATTATTATCGCAATGTATATAATGAGATATTTATAATCAATTATACAATTTTCCTTTATTATTATATAATATTTTTTTGTATGTATAAACAAACATACAAACATTTTCTTTTAATATGTAATTCTCTATTTCTGCATCTACTATCTTATAACTAATTTTTATGTTTCTCAATGATGATAATTCTGGATCTGAAGTAATAAATGAACCATTAAATCTTTATTCGTATCTTGTCTTAATGTTTTTCTTGTATGTTACAATCGCGCTTTTCTTATATTTTTATGGTTTGTCTCTAATGCTTCCTCAGACAAACACCTTAAATTAAAAAAGACAAAAATCGAGTTTCTTATTGTGGCTAATAAAATGTATAAATACCGTGTACTTAAATCTTATGTATTATTAATGTATTAAATACATATTTCTCGTAATATTTAACAAATACTAAAATTTTTTAACATTAACAGGCAAACACACGAGAAAAAACTCTCAATATTATTGCAATATTATCAATAAACCGCTTATCTATTCCTGTAATTTCTGCTGCTATAAAAATCGTCTAGCCGTATTTCCGACCAGAATCCAGATTTCACTTGGTCTGTTATTAATCCTGTTTTTCTTTTAAACTCTTTTTGAATCCTTGTTTTATTTTCCATAAACTGTTTTTTGTTTTCATTGCCTACTCTTCAAATATTAAATGGAATTTGGTATGAAATATGAAGCAAGCATTCAAAAAATTTTATCCGTCAATGCAGGGTAGAAATACCAATTTTACCGTTCATTTCACATTCTAGATTTTTAATGCTCTCTTTAATTTAAATTTAATAGGTCTACAATACAAAATTGAAGATTGAGTTCTGTTGGCCCATATATCTTTCTTTGTTGTTAAATTCACCAATCTTTATAAAAAAAATATGGTATTCAAAACTATTTCATTTATATACTTAATATTTACGATAGGTTACCATAGGGTACAAATGCAATAAAAAACATGAATTCAGCTGTTTGATCTTCATTTTCAAATTTTTGCTTATGACCAGTGCTACCATCAATACCCCAATTGAAAATTAAAAAAAGTTCACTTATATTTTCTTGGATATAACACAGTGCAAATATACTTTCTGCTGTTCCACTCATTACTGATTTTAAATTAACTTCTGCTGATATTTCACTTGCTATTACAGGTGGCATTATTATTTTTATTTTTTTTTTCAATTTGTAATGCATGCAATGATGGCAAACAGTTTGGGTATAATTCATTAATTACTTGACGAAGTACAACATATTTTCCTTCAGATAAATCTAAATCCATATATAACGCTAAAGCTTTTACTGCTGACAAACATTTCGAATTACTCTTCTGGCTATCAGACATGGAACTTGACCTTCGTTTTAGTTTTTTATGGCATATTCTAGTTCTTCTATCGAATATTTCTCTATTAAATCTGCAACTCTTCGATCTTTGGTTATGTTTGCGGACTTTTCAAACATTTTTGCAGGTCTTTCATGCTTTTTTGTTTCAGTAACTTCGATGTTACTGATTTATATTATCTAAAAATTTATAGTATCTAAATCAGATACACCTGCTGTTGTTTCGAACAAATCCATTATATTTTGTCATGATGAATTCTTACTAGTACTAGATGCTGCTTCGGGCACTTTCACTGGATTTTTGGCTCTTTCACCTTTACGTGAAGCGTTACTTGTAAGATGTTCCTATTTTATGAGTAATTGTTGTTATTATTGTTTATTTCTTAAATTAAAAATTTTCAACTTACATTGTTAGGATCGAAAAGAATATATTTTAACCATTTAGAATTTTTTTGTTTCAAAATACTGTTTCGATTCTTTGAAAAGTCTATTCATTTTACTGTCAAAAAAATGAATACTTTGTTTAAGTTTTCCCTTATTAAATTTAACACCACTTAACATGCGTTCTACAGTTTATATTTTATGATATTTTATGTTTTGGAGATGCAGCCATCCAATAATCAATTATATCTGAATTTTTTAAGGCTCTATTTTTTTGAATCTATTAAATAATAGTATAAAGATACTATATCGTAAAAAAATGGTATAATTTTTTTATAATCTCAATTCAGAGCCATCTTGTGTAGATTTTATACACTATAATAATACCAAAATTTCATATTTATTTATGACCATGACTGAACGGACGATTACCCCGGGTCCTTCAGATCATTCTACTACTGGGGTAGAGAGAAACAAACGTTTTCTGACGAGACAGGATAGTTTGGACAGTACAGAAAGTGACAAAGACTCTGACCACCTCGAAGGCCTCAAGAGACCGACGAGGAAGACATTCGTATGGTGTCCTTCGAAAGGCTCCACGCAGACGGACAACAACAGGAGGCCCATGACCCCGCAAGGGGAGACAATGGACAAAGAGCAGGACGAACGGAAGAGGTTGGCGGGCTACAAACGCTCTCTCCGGTACGTCAGGTCGCTGGATGTTCGTGATCCCTCGACCTCGACAACCCGGGAAAAGCGTTTGAGGCGGAAGCATACCTACCACATACAGAAGTATGAAGCTATGCTTAATACTACTGTTGTGGAGGTCAGGCCATCCCAGACGACGACCGATAAGAAACACCAGAGTAAGAAGGTGATCACAGCCAAACCTGTGCCCCACGCTAACTCTGGACCGAGCACGATCACCGGCTATGAAAAATCTGTTGCTCGACCTTCCACTTCCAAGGAAGCCGCAGCAGGTTCAAACAGAGGTGATGATCGAAGTGGCACCGACAGGGTCTGTCAACACTATGCCCAAAGTACGGTCTGCACAAACCTCCACCAGAGGCCCAGCAGCCGTTACCAAAGGTAGTGTTGGCAAACACTGTTCAAAGCGGCAAAGATCAAGTGAGACGCAGGTACCTGAGGGCAAGCGGTTGAAACCCTCAACCAGCTTGTCATCAGCTCCTGAGCTACAAGTGGCCATCATAGACCGCAGCCATCCTGAGGGCAAAATGACTTGCGGGCACTAGTTGACGAACTCGGACGCAGTGAAGATGATTCCTTCACTTGACACCCTTGGCGCCAAATGGTTAAAGGGTGTCAAGATCATCGGATGTGTTAACGAGAAAGCACACGACTTCCTCAAAAACTGCATCCGACGACTTGGCGAACTCTGGCCCAATGCCAAGATCGAGATCGGCTTGGAACGGAGGATTGGATCAAAATCGGTTCAGAATCCCTCCGGTGAAATATGGATTGAATCAGCTTCGGCTGATTCTTCCAGGAGGAACTTTCAGGCCGCAGGGCAGGACCCCAAGCGGCCTGAAAGTTGTGCAGATTAATCTGCATCACGACGGGTGATTTGCTGCGTTTCATGGAGAAGGAGGTTATCCAAGGATCCTGGCACGCCCGGTTTCCTCATGAACCCCTACGGTACCTTTACCGAGAGTAGTAAGGAGACTCTGGAAATACTGATGAGCACTCTCTCGCCGGCAAATTTTTGCAGGGCACAGCATGCCTACCTAAAGGGTAGGTCAGTCGAAACGGCACTGCATGACGTGGTCGGCACGATAGAGGAAACGCTCGACAGGAAAGGTATGTGATGGCTTCCTTGCTTGATATAGAGGCGCCTTCAACAATGTGAACCATATTCGGTCGATTCTTTATGTCGATTGTATTATGGAAGACACATATCTCTACTCTGAATAAGGTGCAGAGACTGGCTTGTCTCTCAATTACTGGTTCAATGGGTTCCACTCCCACTCCACTTCCACAGGGGACTGAATATTTAATACTAGAATGACTATTTAATAATAGAATGAATTTCGATGTCCCTCAGATTACACAATTCGTGCACAGTCTTACAGGCAGAATCTGGATTGTCTCCTGATTGGATTTGTTAGGAGTACGGGTTAGATTTTTGTTTATGGAAAGGGAGAGGAGTATTCTTCTCAAATAGGGCATCACAATGGGCCTAATGGCCTCCGAGTGCACTCGCTATGGTGGGCGACCCTTATAACCTAACTTAACCTACATATTTATTTTCGTCCTAATATGTATCTAATAATAGCTAATAATTAGTTTTAAAATTAAAATAAAGAGAAAAAAATTAATAAAAAATCGCTATAATTATAATATGTTTTATTTTTAAATGTTTGACATTTCTATGATATAAGTATTTCAATTTCAACAATTTATTTAATATTTTATATTAAATTTAATAAATTAACAATATATTATGAGAAAATTTTTACTTTGATTGCTTATAACATCACAACATTAACGTAAATGTTAAATTAAAGATTTATAGCGCAATTACTTTTACTTTTAAGTCCTGTTTTAGGACAAAGGTAAAATTCGACTGACCGGTTTACGATCGATCGACCCAATTTTTGCACACATATTATTTTTATAGTCCCATCTACCAGAAACTGCCGGTGGAGCAAGTAAAATCAAAAATTTTGTATTCATGGATAATCCGTATGTATATTTATATTATATTATTATCTGTATATTATTTACATTTTTAAAAATTTTATATTTCCTTCTCTTCAAATTTTCTAAACAGAAAAAATAAATGATAGTACCAATTATTGCCTTTTTACATTTAATTTAATTCAATTCAAAAAGATTTGTTGTTAAAATGTTTTTATTACTCTCTGCACAATTGATTTGGTTTCTTTTTGTTTTGTTTTCTTTGTCTGTTTCATACGTACGCACACACACAGAATTGATTTTAAGTTTAAAAAACAATACAGTCAACAGTTGAAAAGTAAGACAGTAATTAAAAATGAGTTATAAATGAATTTATGCAGAGTTTTAGTGTATACCTTATATATAAAAAATTTAAATAGCTTTTAGTCAATTCCAGCTTTGCGATTTGATAACATAACGAGAAAAAGAAATAACAAATTCCAAAATTGACAAAATTTAGATAGGGCATGTGGGCTCCTACGGATTTTCTTTACATGACATTAAAAAATAATCAATAATCTGGCAAATATTTTAGAAAAATTTTAATGGCAATATTAAGCCCGTCAAATTAAGAAAACATTTATTTTGACTCGAATATCTCTTAAACTAAAGACGATAAGTTATCTTATATATATATAAGCTAATTTTTTGTAGAGATTTATAAGGACTATCTATATGTAAAATTTCTTTTCTGTCATATCTTAAATGAATATTTGGCGATATTAAAAAATTATATACCCGAGATGGGCAACTTTGGAGGGCTACCCACTTCCTGGGTCCTGAACTCCTCCAAATCAAGTTGAAACAACCTCAGATCTGACCATGGGAAATTTCATTGGGAACCCTCTAACGGTTCTTTAATTACTGAATTATTTCCATCACTTAAACGCGAATAAATCAAGTTAATATTCGACATAATTATGGTTTATGTTAGTAGAATTACAATACACCAATTATTGTTATATTTTATACGTCAATCGTGTGATTTCATAACTTATTGGCAATTAAAGACAATACACGCCAATAATATTTTTTTATTCAAATATTTTTTTTGTAGCTGCAATTATTTTCGTAAGAAAAATAAGTTTTTATTCTTGTANATATNNATTNNAATTATACACTGGTGCATATTCCTATAAACGCACTTAATTTTTTTCTGTATTTTTGTTATATNTTTGTTGTTCTCATCCAAAAGCAAAATTTAACTATTTTAATGAGAGACAACTTAACGGTACTTTTTAAAAGTAAACAATTTTTTTTTCTTATTTTTGTTGTTTGCCTTAATTATGCGATCAAATGTTCTTGGTGCTATTTTAAGTGGAAGATTCGTATAAACGCACACTCGAAATTTGTTTTTAAAAAAGTGACCAAAAATAAAATATTATCAATTTTAGTTTTTTTTTCAACCAAAGGTACGTTTCTAATAGTAATATCTCAATTTACTGTAACTTTTCCTATTTTAATCAATAAATTTCATCACTTTTAAAGATGCCTAAGGGAACTTTTTTGTCCGATCAAGAAAAGATTCAAATTAAATTTTTTCACGACCAAGGATGCTCTAATAGAGAAATTGGACGTAAAATCGGTCGTTCGGAAAGTGTGGTGCGAAATTTCTTTAAGAAAGGTCAAAATTATGGAGTTCGCAAATCAACAAAGGGTAATACAAAACTAACAAGAAGACAACTTAATCTAATAAAACAAGAAGCAACCCGCAACAAATTGAATTCCACACAAATAAGGAATAAATTAAATCTTCCTGTGACTTCCAAACACGTTGCACACATTTTACGAAACGATGAAAACATAAAATGGAAAAAGCCGAAATGTAAACCAATGCTAAAAAAACACCATAAAGAAAATCGTCTAAAATTCGCAAGAAAATATATGAAATGGACAGAGATGAGTGGAAAAAAGTAATTTTCTCTGACGAAAAAAAATTTAATTTAGACGGTCCAGACTCATACTCATGCTATTGGCACGATTTGAGATCTAAAGATGTTCGGATGTCAAAACGTAATTTCGGTGGTGGCAGTGTTATGGTTTGGGCAGCGTTTTCTGCAGTTGGCAAGTCGAAAATTTGTTTTGTTCCGACAAAAATGAATAGTTCGATTTATAACGAACTGTTGGAAGATGCTCTTCTCTCTTTTATGGACGAAAAAATGGATGAAGATTGCATTTTCCAACAAGATAATGCTGCAATCCATGTTTCTAAGCAATCGAAATCTTGGTTCAATGAACATGGCATTCCTTTGTTGGACTGGCCGGCTTGTAGTCCGGACTTAAACCCAATGGAAAACTTGTGGGGATACATGGCCCGTAAAGTTTATGCAAATAATGCCCAGAATGAAGGCATAAAGACTGTGACAGAGCTGAAACTAAGAATTAAACAAGTCTGGGAGGAAATTGATTCCGATCTGCTTAAAAAATTAGTGGAATCAATGCCAGACCGTATTTTTGAAACAATCCATAACAAAGGATCATCCACACATTATTAATAATGCTACAATGGCCCAAACATTAAAGTGCGTTTATAGGAAAATACCCTTAAAAATGGCTGTTAATATCGAAAATTAAAAAAAAAAAAAAATAATTAAAGTACAAATGAATTTTTTTTGTAAACAATATTTTAAGTGAAGTCTTAACTAATTTAATACACAAATTTATAGCCCCCTAAATATTTTCTTGTTTAATTTTTACCTTTTTTTTAAAAAAAAGTAGTGTGCGTTTATAGGAATATGCTCCAGTGTAGACTCTAATATTTCCTTCAATCTTATGACATCTGAAACTAGCTTCATTTAATGCCCCAAATTAGACTCATTTTTTAGTTTTATATATTTTTAAAGTCTTTAGAAGGCTGCCATCGAATAATTTAAAAATAGCATTACAAACTCTAATATTTACTTCAGTCTTACGTTTTAATGGCTTTTGAAAATAGCTTCATTCATACTCAAATTAGCTTCAGTCATTAGCAATTATAGGTTTCTTTATAGAATCCTATAATTTAAAGCTATGATTAACTGTAATCATAGCTCTATATACTCTAGTTTAGTCTTCAATCATTAATCTTTATATGGAGTCAAATCAGTGTCAATCACAATTCTTTATCATGTTCAAACCATCGTCAATCATTACTCCATAGTCTTAGATATATTCTTCAATCATATGCGTTTACAGCGATTGAAATAAGATTTAATCAAAGTTCTATATAGAATCTCAAAACAGCCTTAATCATTGTCTGTATTAAGTCACATACTTCGCCATCATAAGTTTTATGAGAGATTCAAATGGAATTAATTGGAATGTTTTTTTATTTAGTTAGCAGCAATCGAAGGTTTTCTTATAGGATATTAAATTGATTTCAATCATTGCTTTATAGACCATAATATTTTCTTCAATCATAGGTCTTTATAGAGGCTTAAATAAATTTCAATCATAGAATTTTAAGTGTTTTAAATTAGCTTCTACAATTGTTTTATAAATCCTAATACGTTCTTCAGTCGTCATCTGCAATCGAAGTTCTTTAGAAAAGTTCAAATTAGCTTCAATCATTGCTTTATAAACTTTAACATTTTCCGCAATCTAATAGCATTTTTATACTAAAATGTTTTCTTAAATTATAAGTTTTCTAAGTAGTCTCCAAAAACTGTAATCGAAGTTCGTTCTGAAGTCTCAAATTAGAAAAAAATCAACCAAAGGTTTTTATAGAGTTTTAAATTAGCTCAATCATTGCTTTATAGACTTCAATATTTTCAATCATATAATTTATAGTTCTTAAATTAGCTTCAATAATTGTTTTATAGATCCTTATAATTTTTGCAATCGTTAGCTACATTCAAAGATCTTTTAAATATTTCAAATTAACTTCAATCATTGCTATATATAGTTAATAATTTCATTGCTATATATAATATAGTTTTAATAGTTTCTTCAATCGAAGGTCTATATCAAGGCTAAAATAACCTTCAATCATAAAATTTATATTGATTCAAATTAGCTTCAATCAATAGAATATCCATCAATCAAATTAACTTCAATCACAGCTATATAGACTTTTTTTAATTTTTTGCATTTTGCTAATTCTGAAATTTTATATAATTTAGCTTCAGTTACTGGTATTTATTTTTAGAGTCTAAAATTAGCTTAAATTAAAGCTTTATAGTTACTTCAATCAAAAGTCTTTAAAGATGTTCAATTAAACTTTAATCATAATTAATTTATAGGGTTTCTTATTAGCCTTAACAATTGTTTTGTAAACTCTAATATTTTCTTTAGTAGTAGAATTTTATGCGACATTCAATTTCCTTTAATCAAAGTAATTCATACAGTTTAAAATTATATTCAGTCATTGGCAATCATAGTATCTCATAAAAGTCCAAAATTAACAATTCTTTTTAAAAGCACTAATGTTTTCTTAAATCTTAGGTTTTATGGAGACTTAAAATAACTTCAATCAAAAGATTTAATAGAATCTCAACTTAACTTCAATCAAGTTTGTATAGTCTGAAATTAGTTTCAATCACAGCTATATAGACTTTCTTAAATTAAGTCTAAAATTAATGTAGTTTTTGGAGCCTAAAATTACCTTAAATTATAGCTCATTAGTAACTCCAATTAAAACTTTTTAAGAAGCTTCTATTAAGCTTCAATCATTAATACTTATAGAGTTTCTACTGTTTGTTTTATAAACTTGAATATGTTCTTTAAACGCAGGATTTAGGATAAGATTGAAGGTTAAAATTTCCTTCAATCTTTGCTTTAATCATTGGTTTAAAGATATTTATAGAGTCTCCAACTAGCTTATAGCCATTAGTTAGGGGCCTTATTTCCTTCAATGGTAAGTTTTTGTATATATATTTTATTAACTGCAATCAAAAACTTTTTTTGATTAAAATTCATTTTCAATCTGAGGTTTTTATAGAGGCTGAAATAAGCTTCAATCATTAGTTTTTATAGAGTTTTAAGTTAGGTTTAAACATTTTCATGGAATATAATATTTTATAGCCATTTCGTTGTTAGCTCTAATCATAGTTCTGTCTCAAATTTGACACACAGATAGTACCAGTACCGGAGGTGGTTATAGGTTATGAAAGATTTCGATTGGATGCCACGGTTGCACCGATTTTCGTGAAATTTGACACACAGATAGTATCAGTGCCGCTGATCATTATAGGCTTTTTATAACTCCCAAACGGCTGCTCCAATTTTTAAGAAATTTTATACACAGATAGCACCAGTAACGGTGGTCGTTTAAAGCTATGTAAGAACTGGGTTCACGACCATATTTTACGTCCACTTTTTTAAACCCCTAAACACTAGAAAATGTTTGATATTCCCTATTAGGTGGTAGCGAAGCACACCGAATTACATTCATTCTAATATATTTTTTAATTGTCAATGTAGTAATCCCAAATCAGCTTCAATCAAAAGCCTTGATAGAAACTAAAATTAGCTTTATGAGTCAAAAAATTTTCTAAATTAAAGGTCCTTATAGAACCTTTAATCAACTTTAATCATTTCCCTTTGTAAAGTAAAAAATTTGGTTCAATCATACCCTTTATAAAATCTCACATGATCCTAAATGGTAAACAAATTCATATACGTTTTATCAACTGAAATTATATTTTCATAAAAATATTATAAAAAATTATCTTTTACAAATTAATATTAATCATACGACACCCTATATTAAAAATATATAAATGTGTGAAATTGATGAAAAGGATATTAATATTTCTTCACATAACTTGTAAGAATTAAAGGGAATTACAATGAAGTGTATAAGAGAGGTCATAAGCTTTTAAAAAGATCATACTATAAAAATATTATTGCTATACAAAAAGAGATAAAGGGTAACAATTTTAAAATACTTTCAGCTTAAATTTTATTAATTAATTAATACATTTTTATACCCACCATCAAAAAGATAGGGGGTATATTGATTTTGTCATTCCGTGTGT
>MINK01173617.1:0-19485 GCA_001735545.1 Phormia regina
CTTATTTAGAAATTTATACCCGCATTCTGAACTTTGTGACAATGACAAAATTTTTATTATTATTTTCATAAAATTGTATTTTTAATTTGTTATTTGTTACAGTTTTGTCATTAGTCATATCGTTCAGAATACAGTGGTTAGTACCAATTAAAGCTTTGATTAAAAAAGTATTTTCTAGCTTTAGTTATAATTTTTCATTTCCAAATGAGGTCAATCAAAATTACACTTTGCCTCCTCAATGTGTGTATATAATTTTATACACAAATGCTTAAAATATAATTTCAATAATATTTAACTTTTGACAACAGTCACGCGCTTTTTGTTTAACATTTTGTTTTTTTTAAACTTTATTTTCTTGTCATTTAGAAATAAACAAACAATTGTCGTGTTGTGTTTTCCAGGGACTTTATCTCTCGCTCTCTAAAATGTCTGAAAAATTTTCGTAGTTGGGAATAACAACTGATTTTTAATTAAATAATAAAAAAAGAAAATAAAACAACAAATTAATTTAATTATTTAATTATTTTTAAATAATATTTTTATATGGTTATTATGTTATGTGAATAAGTCTTTTTATAGTAATGACTTAATAAAAATAAATCACGTTCTAGGCAGTTTAAACTTTTTACTAAAAAACACACCTCTATTTTTTTTATTATGTTAACAATATGATTCAAATTAAACCATAAAATTATTATTAGTATTATTAAATAAATATTTACTTAATGTTATTTGTTTATTAATCAAAAGTTTATTAATTTGTAATACTATTTTTTCTTTTTGCAGTTTGTTGGATTTAAATATTTTCGTTGTAAACATTTTGCCTAAACAAAGTAAGTACTTTTTTTTAAATATTACATTAAACAACAACACAATCGTTATCACAAAACTAAAAATTCATTCTCATTAAAAAAAGTAAAAGTGAGTATTCCTATATATATATATTTTTAAATTATTAAAAAACCAGCTTCAAAAAGTCTCACAAAAATTAATGTCTTTTTTTTTTAAATAACAAATTTATAAGCCAACCAAACATCCACCTTCTATTTTAAGAGCTCTTTCTTGTCTCTTACTTTTTCTTTTACTTTTTAGGTTGAATTTGACATTTTATTTGTGTATAATTTACAAAGAAATCGATTTTTCTTTCTTTTCGTATTTATTTTTAGCTTTTATATTTCGTTTTTTGGTTTTATTTGTATTTTCTGTACATTTTTTTTTCAAATAGAGAAAAAAATCACACGTTTTAACTTAAACAGCTGTTGAATTTTTTTTTCTCAAATTATTCGTTGTCAAGGCTTTTTTTCGCAAAATTGTAGTGATATGTCAAAAGTTATTTTTTTCCACAATCAAGGTTTTTTCTTATTTTATAATTTATTCTTTAATGATATTTATATAAAAGTTATTAAATTACCAGAGTTTTACGTTATTTTTTATATAAACTAAATTTGTTTTTATTAAATTTTTAATTTCAATAATTTGTTAGGGAGTAAAAAGTTTTGAAATCTTTAAAATAAAGAATTAATATAAAATTATTAAAATTTCGTCAATCGTATTAAATATTACATCGAATATTAAATTTGTGTCGTTTTAATTAAAATTATTAAATCTGTTATATTTTTTTTTAGTTCTTCTTTTCAAATTAAAGTGCTTTGTTTAAATTCAAGTTAAATTTCAACCTATAGAATATACATATACTTTGTAAAAATTAATGAAAAATATTTAATCCTTTTTGTGGCGTTTATAACACACACAAACACACAAAATACCACTGCGCATGTGTTAATTTACAACAAAAATATGTGTGGCTTCTTTGTTGTTTGTTTTCTCCGTCTGCTTAACAATATAGAAAATGTGTAAAGGAGACAGAGGGCCAGTCAACCCATTTATAATAATTTCCCTTCTCTGACCAATTTTTTTTTTTTTTTTAATTTTATCTCACAAAACTTTTGTTTTCGATTTATGGCCAAACCAAAACCCAATACAACGCATAAGAATGTATATATATATATATAACCAAAAGCACTACGTACAACAAATCATTTAATCTTTTTTCACATCAAAATTTCATTTCAATTCACTTACTACCGACCTCCCATTCTTTAGCAGATTATCTTTGTTATTTTCTGAACTAAAAACAATAATAATGCTGCTGCTGATGATGATGATAATAATAAAGATGTTGTTGATACTCAGCTCTTGGCTGCGGCTACGATTGTTTGTTGCTGTATGCCTGACTGCTGTTACTGTCATTTTATTAACAAAAACCATGATTCAAAATGTTTTAACAAAATTGACATTTCACCATCTTACATGGGTATATTAAGTGGGTTTTTTGTTTAACATATGTCAAAAATGTTTGTAAAATACATAGGATTTTATTACAATGTAAATGTAAATTGCATTGAAAAGAAGAAATAAACTCTTTGCTAGTTAAACGTTTATATTATATAATATTTTACTTTATAAAACGAGGATTATATTTGAAAATTAATAAAATCAATTAAAATATTTAAACTAATATTAAAAAACAAAAAAAGAAAAAAAATCATGTGCCTTTATTGAAAATATGTTTTTCAATTATTTATTTGCAGCAATCATATTATGTTTGAATTAATCAAGCATTTGTTTATATAACAAACAAATTTTTAACATAATATTCTAAAGTAGGAAAATGCTTAACTATGTATTTTCTCTAAATATTATGTGTCTAAATGAAATTTCTGAAGGACCCTGAAAATTATATCTGTATGATATGATATATAAAGTCATTGGAATCATTAAAATTGTTTCATATTTTCATTGATTTATGAATTAAAATTGTTACGATAGAAAAGTTCAAGGATTTTACTTAGAAAATCTGCTTTACCTGATTTTACTAGTGCCATCTGGCAACCTTGTATAGCATCGAATTTTTTGTTACTTTGGCAACCCATATTTGGTAAACATTCTGCAAGATACAATATAATATATAAATTACTGTTTTAATTTTTTGTTGCTATTGATGTTTATTTCAGGGTAGACGTAACGTATTTCATTGTTTTTTCCTTATACACTTGTACATCCTTCTTTTTTTTGTTTTGCTATATGTTATAAAATATTATATATTTTATACATAAAAATTACATATTTTACTTCGTTATGTATAATTTTTTTCATACATAAATTAAAATGTATGTATGTATGTATTTAAGTAAACAATTTATTGTGTACGATGTGTATTTCATTTTTAACATCATTATTATGATTGTCTTTTATTTAACTCCCCCTTTAACAGTTATATTTCTACTCCTCCTATTTCTTTTGTTCCTAGGTTTTGATATTGTTTTTGTTGCTTTTTACTTTGCTGGAACAAAGCAAGGTCAATATCCTTAAAGCTAAAAAAATATACATATGTATAAGTATTTGGATTCGATTGTCTTTATGTATTCTAATTACTTTAAAATTTGAAATTAAAAGTTTGAATTAAAAAGATATTTATTAAAAACCCAATCATTAAAAATACCATTAATCTAAGAATGAAATTTCTCATAAATAAATTTACATAACATTTATAGAATTTCACTAAAGTGGTAGAAATATATTTAATAAACAACGTAATCATAATAAATTCTTAAATTAAACAAATTTTAAAACAGTCAATAACCTTTATTTTTTTTTAAACATATAATACGTAAATTCAAAAATAATCGTATATGAAATTTATATGTATATGTATCTTAAAGAAGTATGTGAATACATGTACATACATACATATGTATGTATATTTATATTTACTTTAACAGTTCATTTTTTATCTTAGCAAAGTCATCAACAAAAAGTCTTTGAACGGCCTTCAAAATATATGTATTTATTTTACAATTTGTATTCGATAAGATTTTTTGTTTTGTTTTTCATTTATTCCTCATAATTACGTCTTCCTGGCTTGAGGCTTTTAAACACTTGAATAATTTTTAACTTTGTTTTTTAACACCTTTTTTTTAATTTTTTAACAAAACTAGAATTTTCTATGGTAATAAAGATCACAAACTGGTTCTTTGTTCAAAACTCTGTAATTAGTACACTTTTTATAGTTTATCTTTTCTAACTTAACTTGGGAACGATTATAAATTTTTGTGTTTGTAAATTTTTTTTCTCTCAAATGATTTATGACTTAATTTTCTAATAGAAATTTATATTTGTATAATTATGATAAATTTATTAAGATTTTTAACTCTTATCATAATATGAAGGAGAATTTAAAAATTAAATAAATAAAAATACAGCCCCTGCAGTAGTAGTTTAAAATTTACAACTTCATATTTTATTATTTATTACTTTAAAATATTTACTTTCTACCAAAGAAATTATATACATATGTATGTATGTGTGTATTACTATTTAAACAAAAATGTTTGTCGTCTTTTAATTGTAGTATATTGATAAATTAATATTAATGTATAGAAAAGTGGTAGTAGTAACAAGTAAATAGTGTTTACATTACCCACATCCATTATATACTTTTGTCTTTAGAATTCAGCTTGTTATTCCTTGAGCTGAAGGAGTCCCAGTGTGCTACATGATGTCTTGCACATCGTTCATTAATTTTTCTATATACAAACATACTTTCAAACATGAATATGTACATACTTAGTTGTTTGTTGAATACTCATGAATCATGATTGTTATTGAAAATTTTGTTGAATGAATGGCTGTTATTTTGTTATGTTTTATTATTTTTGTTTTTCCTCTACTTTACTCTATCATTAAAAATGAAAAATGTTTTATGTGTTTGAATGTGTGCATAATAGAGTTACCCAACAAACAATTTTATTTGTATTTGGAAATGTTCTATTATCGTTTAAAAATCAATGATTCATGATATCCAGTATTTGATTTGATTGAGAATTATTTTAACATAAGTATGAAAATTATTTGAAAGTTATTGTTGAATAAAATGTATAAATAATAATTTTAATGTTAAATTTAATTCAAATATTAAATTATATTCTTTGCTTATGTAAATATAAAGTCCTATGTTTAATTTTTCCTTGTATTCAATGCATAAATTAAGAAATATTTTCCTTATAAAATGTTTTTAATATTTATCTTAACGAAAGTTAATTATCAAATATTTTCTTAAAAGAAATAAATTTTTAAAATATTGAATAATCGAAAAATTTGAAAAAGTAGTGAATTTATTAAAAATATCTTAAAGAAGTAAATTTATCCTAAATATTATTGTTTGCGTAATTTTAAATTTATTGAAAGTTTCCGATAAATATTAAATCTTCGGAAAGTATTTAATAAAAAATATTTATCCATTTCTGTCAGTTCTAGAAACAGTTCTAGAACTACTTCTTCAATCAATGATTTTTACGTTAAGGAACGTTTTTTTTTTTTAAATGACATTCTTTAATGTTTTAAAAAATACCATTTCCTAAATTTTTAAATTTATTTTTATAAAGATTCAAAACCAATATTCAGAGGTGCATTTCAAAAACATAATTTTTCACTTAACTATATACCAATTAGTGCCTAGTCTCTATAACTTGTGAAAAGTTTTCGAATCGAAAAATAATTTATTATTATAGTAATCATTTAGTTTATCACAGGGTAATTTAGAAATATTCAAAATGGATACTTATCAAGTAAATAAAAAATAACGGATTTACTCTGACTCAACCTGTTGTTATACAAGATGAGTATTATTCTTTCGAATAAAAAATGTCTCTCATAGTTACAGATGTTACAATCTGAAGTGTTTTATGATTACATCAGTTCTAGAACTAATGATTTTATAATAAGTTTCTAAACGTATATCCTTTGTTTTTAAAACATTTTTTTTTTTTTTTTAATTTAGTAGGTATACATATGTATGTATCTCACAAAGAAATCAAGATGGAGATTATATACTAAATCTTCAACATACATACATATGTTACACACAGTTTTTTGTTCCAAAATTCATTTACTTGATTTTTTCAGTTGATTTTATATTTATTTTCCTTGATGTTTACAAACCTAAGAAGTATTTCTTTTTTTTTTTGGTTCAATAACATTTTTTTTCTTTTGTTTTTTATTCTTTTATATTTTATTTCTTCTATATGTGTTCATTATGTTTACCGTTCATTTGCCTTTTATTCTCAATACTTTAACGCAATGTAGTCAGTGTGTGGTGGATTCTTTTTTACTGTTTTTGCCGCCACATTCAGCCACATCAACAGACTATAACAACTTCATACTCATATATCATACCTTTAGCCATTATTCTACCAGCCACCACCACACATGGTTTCTTAAACAAAAAAAAAATGTTCTTGTTGATTTATTTTTTCATTCATTTCATAAGTAAATGGATAAAATGAAAAGGATCCTCCTTGCAAGAGTCTGTCTCAGTTTATGATTATTTTGTTGTTTGCTGCCTGTCGCTTGTCATTTTGAAAACAGCAATTTTTGTTTTATTTTTAATATAAAAAATTCTTAATGTCTGGCCATTTATGTCTGTCGTTTTTAACATAAGTCCCTTGTACGTTCCAAAATAATTGGTGTACATTTTTATTTTATTTACCCTCGGTTTTCTTTTTCCGTTTTACGTTTTTGATCGTTCGTTCATTATTTAATTTTTTTATAGTGAATAGTTTTAATGTTATGTTTTGTTGCTGTAATTGCTCACATAAACTTGTTGTTTAGTTCCCATTAATTGCTTGTTTTGGAAAAAAAGGTTTTTATTAGTAAGTCTTTATGGTGTCATTTTTTTTATTTTATTTGTGTTTTTTATATTTTCCGTTTTTTTTTTGGTTTGTTTTTTATTCTATTCGTTAAAACGTGTCCTGATTTTAGAGTTCAAGGAGATTGAAAGCATTAAGGCTAAATTTATAGCAACAACAAGTTTTTAATTTTACGTTTTTTTTAAAGCTTTTTTTTAAGTTAAGATTAAAATAACATACTATTTAAATGAAGTCCTTGGATAAGCTTCAAGTTTTACTATAACATAAGTTGTTAAATTTTTTTGTTATATTTTCTGACTTTATTTTATTTAAAAGTAATAAAAATGATTTTTTTTTATAAAAAAGTAACAAAAAAAGAAAAAAATTACTAGAGTTCTGTAAACCAGTGGTGCGAAAAATATAAAGCTATTCCCACTAGATTTTGCTCAAAAAACTCCAACATTAGAAAAGCGTAAATGTTTTGCGCTAAAATATTTTTATTATAAATGAATCCAATATGTTAAAGTTAATGTTAAACTAAATATTCATTATTCCAAAATCTTCATGCTGAAAACTTAGCACATTACAGAGGTTAAAATTAAATTGGAAAAAAGAATAATCACACATATAGATTGAAAACCGTCGTTTTGGCAACACTGCTGTAAACCCACATAAAAAATGTGACCATAAGTTCATTTAAAAGGAAAATGGAATAAAATATAACGCTATTTTGATGTTATATATTATATTTCAACGTCAGTTTACTATAGTTATGGTCACCTAATTTTGATAAGTTAATATACAGTGGCAGAGAAAACTGATGCAAGAATAAACTTTAACTCGTTTTGATTTCAATTTTATTATTAATTTTTTAACTCTAGATCCTAAATTCTATTAAAGAAAGCAAAATGAATTTAATTTATTTATGGACACTAAAAAATTTTAATGAAATATACAATTTTCATGCGAAACAACACTAATGTACATTTATTACATACAAATGTAAATTCCATTCGTATTTAGTTTCATTGATATGATTTGCTCAAAACTTGTATACATCTGTGTTTTATAGACTTAAATTTGAAAAGCTTCAACTGAAATTTCATTTCTGCAAAATGGAATCTACATATTAATCGAAAGCAATATATTTTCTCTAATATTATGACTAACTAATTATCAAAAGGTAACCATAAATTTATAAAAAAAATTATTATGATATATTTGTCAAATTAATGATTGTTTATTTATTTTTGTCAAATCTGCCCTAAATTAAGTTTGAATTACTTGCTGTCTGTAATACAAGTCCTAAGTTCAAACTGCATTCAAAAAAATAATTATTGCAAGTCATTGAATATACTGTAAATAAAATTAGCATGACGTTAAATTCACCACAAGATTTTTTATACATTTTTGTCTACAATCCTGAAAATATAGCAAACATATACGTACGAGCAGGTCTTCGTCTTTCAAAATTATTATATATTTAAAATATTTTGGAATCTATATAATTTCCTAAGCATTTTTTTCACTCTTCAAAGCTTTTAATACATTTATTTCTATAATCCTAAAGGAGCGGAGATTATTGGATTTATGTATCATTTCCCCGGTATTTTTCTCCCTTTGGAGTTTTGAAGATCTCATACAATGTGTAAAACTTATAATTGGTTTGCATATAAATCTATTCATCCTACAATTTCTAACGGAACCGGATTTTTAATCAGGGAGCGGAGGTATTTTTTAAAAGTAATATTTTTTAAAGGCTGTCAATTCTGTATTGGATTTAAAAAATGTTGATTTGTTATAACTCATTATTATCAAAAATTTGATTTTGCATGTTTATGTTATGTTAGAACTCTATGATATAACACTTATGTGTATTAGTCATCGAGATAAGTTTTAATAGTTTTGACTTTAATTAATATATGCAGCAAAAATATAATACTTTATTACATATTGGATAATATATTTTTGCTTAATATATACATATGTATATAATTTTTCTTTTAATTATCTTAAAAAGTTTTTTTTATTAACTTTGAAATCGAAAAACAATTTAAATAAACAATAAATAGAGGGAAAAAATAATTATTTATAATAGTTTTAAAATAAACAACAAAATGACCTTCAATTGTTTTTACCCTACATACAATAACCAATGTGTTGTTTTATTTCTTTTGTATTTTTTGTATAAAACTAAAACAATACAAATACGTCTCTGTTGGGTCTACATTTCTATTCAAACAGACAAAATTAAAAAAAAATTCAAATTTGAATGGCAAGTTTTTTTTTCACTGTTGCTTGGTTAAATTATTATTGTTATTATTTTTCAAAAACGTTGTTTAAATAATGAGAAAAAAAGTTTTTGCAATTATAAAATATACCTACATATAGATAATATTTTTTTTAAAATTTAATTAACAATTTTTTAAGTTAACACTAAAATATAATAAATAAAAGAATAAATAAATAAAATAAATAAATAAATAAATAAAAGTAAATGTACATACGATTACTTATACTTAATATTTTTCTACGTAACACTACGTAATGCAAAAGTTGATGTGCTAATGATTATTGTAGTAAAAGCTGTACAAAGGGGGTTGGGGGTAAATGCATGTGTTAAAAATCTATTATATGATCATTTGTTTGGTGGTAGTATTTATATAAATGTATATATGTATATACTTAAAATGTATAAATAATAAAATACTTATAGAAATATACTAAACCAGGGATGGCAAATTTGTGTATTAAAATTTGTTCAAACATTTTTAAAAATGTTAAATTTAATTTTAAGATTTAAATTTAAAATGATTATAATCATTGAAAGTATATTACTAATTTATTAATTTTATTATGTACCAAAATTTCCCATCCCTGATACAATCTCAGTAAATGCGTCATATGTGTCTGGACGAAAATAGAAAAATTATACTAAATAATCATATGACGTCATAAATTTTTATAATTACAAAAAAAAAAAAAAAATAAAAAAAATTAAAATAAATTTGAACAGAATGATGTATGATCTTCGTCATAGTTTTTCGAAATATTGTTTCGTCATTAAGTTTTATTAAATTGTATGAAAGTGTTTTGTACCCACGTTTAGTTTTATATATTAAGCAATTTTAATTACAAAATTGTTCCTTTTTTACTATCAGCAATTATTCTTTGTTGTAAAATGTGCTGTTTTTAGCCTTGAATTTATTTTTCACTTTGCTATAATAGTTATAGAAATACATTCACGATTTCCTTGCACAAATGAGCTTAACAACAAAAATTTTACAAACAAGAGATTAAACAACAAAATCAAGATTATTTTTAAAAGCAAGTATTTTATTTTTACTGAAAATGGAAATAATTGTTTTTTTTACGTTATTTATTTTTTATTTAAGGCGTTTTATACTAAATCAATTTGTGAAATATAAAAAATATATATATTTGTTTTTCTTAATTAAACAAGTATAAAATTAGCTAACTGATATTGAACTTTAAAAATAAATTAAACGAAAACAAGTGTTTCAAAAAATTAAATTTACTCAACTAGTTTTCTATTAGTGGTGAGTTAATATACAGCGTTGTCAAATTTTAATTGACTAAGATTTTGTATAAATTTCCTCGACAGAATTGAAACTAATATTAAATTTACTTTTATAACTGATTTTTTTTTTTACTTTTTTTTTTATATATATAAATTGGGTTAAAAACATTAAATTCATAATTAAATTTTACATTGTTAAGGCGCATAAATAAATTAAAATGTTTTGGCTGATGAAATTCTTATGAATTTAAAAATCACATTTTTAAATGTAAAATTTCTTTCATTATAAAAACATACAATGAATGTGTTATTTATAGCATTCCAATGTTAATTTTGGTTCAATAAAATTGATAATAAAATTCTTTCTCACAAATTATCAAATGAAGAAAATTTTAAATAACGTAAAAAAAAACAAGAAACACTAATGTTTAAAGACATTTTTGCCTTAATAATACTTACAAAAAATAAAAAAAAACAGTAAACACAACATTGTTGCTAAAACTGGTTAAGCAACATTAACTTTATTGTTTTTAAACATAAAGAATATTAAATAAAAAATTTTAATAAATAAATAAAAACGAAAAAAAAAAAAAACACAATTACAAATAATCAGTGAAGGTAGTCCGACTCGAATCAATGGATTTCGACCTCAATTTTTTGTTAAATATAAATTTTTAAAAACTGTAATTAAGAAACATACTTTAATTATTTTTAATATACAAAAAAAAGAGTGACTTTGAAGGACTCTAAATATTTTTTGTAATAATTTTTAATTAAAGTAATATATTTTTTATTATAATTTGGTGAATTATCTTTATTATACATATATTTAGAAGTACAGGATGATTTTTGATAATATCAAAAATTTAAATACTAAGAAAACTATTTGGAAAATTGTACAATACCTTACCATGCCAGTCATTCCATAAATTTCATATCTGAACACAATTATTATAACAAAAACTTTTCTAAAAAGTGTATATGCCAACAGATATTTTAAGCAATTATTTCTTTTTTATTAATTATTATTTTTTTTATCAAATATAATTTTAAATACTAAAAATACGAAAAAAGCTATAAAAATCTTTTTTTGAATTACTTCAGTTAATAAACCGTCTTTCTCAACTATTTAATCCTACTATTATATGGATATATTGCCTGTAGTTTTGATTTATTGCAGTTGCCTTTAGTTTAAAGATTTATTCCTTTTAAATGTCTGTTTGCAAAAAATGTTGTAACTCACATGTTTATTTTTTATTTTTTTCCCTCTTTTATCCTCAATGTACGTAAATACTTGTAAACTGTGGGTCTCTGCAAAGTGAGAGAAAAGATTAAAGCATATTAAAGTTATTTCCGGTCACGTAAAACTATTCCTTTTCTCTTCTTACCTTATTTTTTCTCAGATATTTTGGATGGTTTGTTGGCTCGTTAGTCTTTCTTATTTTGCCAATTTTATATTGACGTTTTTTGTGTTATTTTTTCTTTGTTGTATATAACCAAAAACATGAGCGTGAAGATGTTGCACAGATTATTGTGCTGCCTTATCATGTCAGAGAGTTCCAGGAATTTTATAATATTTTACATGCCACAACTAACAATCCAAAAGCAGCAATAAAAATGATGACCAAACAGCAAAGCAAAAAAACAAAAAAAAAAAAAAGCAAAATTTAAAACATTTAATTTTTTCATTTTGATATTTTCCTATTTTAAAAGTATTTATGATGTTAAATATTTATTAAAAAATATATTTTAGCTCTTTTCTTGTAGATAATTTTAAGTATTCTAACATCATAATCTTTTCATGAAATCGAGGGATCTTATAAAGGGAAAATATTGAAATATTATTTTGCAATAGCAAAATGCCTACAAACAACTTCTTTTAGAAAATATTTTTGGTTGCTCTACCCTTTTCCATACACCAGACCCACCACATCAACCACCATAACATAATGATTTTATTTTTGTCTTACCTTTTAAAGAGTCATCCATAACTAAATAATGATAATGACAATTTATATTTACCTTCCTCCTTCGACAGTTCTTCAGGAAGAAAAGAATATAGAAAATGTTTTTTCATTCCTAAATAATTAACAGGTTGGACAATAAAGCCTGACAACAAAATTTCTGTTCAAAAATTAACTGTGAATTAAATTCATGTTGCTTTATTATTGGGCACATTTATAACACAGAAAAAATATTTCAAATAAAAATAATTTTTTTATAAAATTATTAACTAAATTTGTATTGAAATTTAATTATATTATTTATTAATATAATTATTTTTTTAATTAGTTTAAATTTATATTTTAAATAAATTTAAGGTTCTTTAAAAAATACTAAAAATTCATCTATAAAAATATAGAAATTAAATAAACTTGTGTAATTTTTTATCCATTTTAATAAAAATCAAAAAAATGAATACATTTCTGTATTTAACACTTTGATCCGGTTATTCCTTGTATCTAATTTCAAGAATAATGATTATTTTCTGTCCTTGCATATAATTGTAAAGACATTACAAAAATGTCATCAAGATTTATTTAGTAATTATTGTTTTTTTATTTAAAATTATCAAAACTTATTAAATTTGCATATATGAAATCACAATAAATAAGTATATTGTGTAACATATGTATTAATATTTTTTCGACTTAATTAAGCCGCATATTTTCACTTTTTTCTTGGGTATTTAAATTTGCCCTTGTTATAAGACGAAACAACCAATGGATATTTAAATAGGATTAAGATTTATAAATAATCAAAAATATATAAATTAAATAAAGATTTTAATTCTTTTCTATATTAGAGGGAGTTGCCATGTTTGATAAACTTAAAGAGGTGAATTTAATAATGAATGCTAGAAAATATATAGCATGCGATAAAATTATATTGAAAACTTTATTGATAAGAATGAAATTGTTAATAAAAAACGAATGTTGTTTCTCCCAAGAGTTGTGGTTATTTTATTACTATATATAGTATATAATAAATTTTAATATTTATAAACTTACATACATACATATGTATGTACATACATATATAAATATGTATGTATGTATGTATGTATGTATGTATGTATGTATGTATGTATGTATGTATGTATGTATGTATGTATGTGTATAATAGAGAATGTGAATTTGTAGAATATCTGTTGTGTCTTATGTACATACATACATATGTATATTTAATAATAAAATAATATCATCAATCAAATTAAAGACAACATTTGAAATAAATTTAAAGTTGTGTGTGAGTTTCAAATTGTATTAGTAGTTATTATTTTTTTATTGTTCTCTATAACAACAAAACGAGTTGGATTTGAAAACTCAAACACACTCTCAGTATTATTAAGAATCTATTAAATTAATTATAAATTCACCACACTTTTAGCAAATAATTTAAATAAAATATATCTATGTATATATGTATATGTATCTATGTATATACATTCTAAATTTATTTCCATACAACATTGCAATCATTGCAATTATTTTAATTTAAAATTTTATATATAAAAAAACGATATTTTGTTATATATTTTCTTCCTTTTTATTTCTTATAAAAACATACATATGTATGTACACATGTATTTATATGCAGCCATAAAATCTGTAAAAATACATTTCAAGGCTGTTAAGCTGATTGCTGTTTTTGTAGCTGCCATTAACAAGACAATAAACCAGTTTAAGCTATAAAACAACAAAAATTAATGGAAATCTAAGTTTAAAAAAAAGTCAAGACAAAAAATCCAGTCAGGCACAGTCAATTTTGCTTGTTAAGCTTTAAATTTTACAATGATGCATTATTTGTCTTTTTTTTTTCTCTTATTGCCAACATTTTATTTGTTAAGACAAAAAGACCTTACACCTTACACTGTAATAATATCAAAACTCCAAGTAAAAAGAGCAATACTTTTTTCTTAATTTGTATTGAATATGGTGAGTTTTCTATCACTAGGACTTAACATATGGTAATAATTTTACTGAAACCCAACGGTTTCTTTATAATTTCTAGTATTAAAAATTAAGGACACAAAACTCTTTTCTACCAGTTCTGTCATAAAGGTGAATTTTGTTAAATTTCTTTATTATTAAATTCTTAACTTGAGAACATGCGCATTTAAAAATTTTTTCTAATACCTCAAGTATTTTAACCAATAACTTGTTTTTTTTTTCTGTGTAAGAAAGGAGAAAAACTTGTTTATGTTATTACTGAGAAATTCACCACTTACATTTTGTTTATTTCACGTGTCCGCTGTTGTTTTCTTTTAAGAGGGGAATTGTTTCTTGTTTTCAATGCTGTTAATTTTGTTATTCTTGTCTTATTTTGCTTTGGGTTTTTTTCGTTTTTGCTTTGTTACTTTCTATCTTTGTTTTTAGGTGTGGTAAATAAATTTATCGCTCAAGCATTACACAACATCATCGTAAGTTGAATATAATAAAAGAAATAAAAAATAATAATAATAAACAATATGGGGAGTTGCCCCGATTCATACCAACAATAACAAAATGAAAACCCACTCATTTTAGAAATCTTATATACAAGAAGAAAAATGTAAATGATGAGGAAATTTACATCGTATATATGTATGTACATAGTTCATAGATTTATTTAATATATTTACAAAAAAAAAAAAAAAAAAAAAAAAAAAAAAAAAATAATTAAATTTTCATGTATAAATTTAGTTAAATTTTAATGTAAAAAAGGATCGATATTATAGAAATTTCGATATTAATTTATAATGTCTGCATAATAAATGTACATGTTATCCATTTTTTCATTTGATGAAAAAGTTGTGTTTTTTTTTAGGAAATTAAAAAACATCTTCATAAAGCATTTGTAGGTTTTCAAAAAAATGTCTGTGTATATTTATTCTGCTCCAGTATTTGTTTTTCATTTTTAGCAAATGTTCCCCATATTTTCAATTTGTTTTCATGACAATTTCTGAATAATTTTGTCTAAGTTCTGTAAATTTGACATATTATTTCAAAAATTTTGTAATTATTAATTTTATTCCAAAACGTTACTTTTTGAAGTTTTTAATATAGTGGTAAATAAAATTAAATACATTATTATTAATCACACGTTAAAATACACATAAATTATAAAATTACACAAGTAGATATTTAAAAAAAAATTATAATAAATAAAATAGACAATTGACAGCTGTTTAATCATAAAGTATTACAAAAGATTCACTCACTCACATTTCAACATCACTCATTCATCATTACAATTTTGAAGGTATGTACCTGTTTTAAACATCCACATTTTTTCTAATTAATAAAAAGATTTCGTTTTCCAAAAAACTGGCATTATACTAATTTCGAAAAATTTTCTTTATTTCTTTACAGTTTGATTGATCGTCATCGTTATTCACACTATATTTTTTGCTGCTTCTAAGAAATTATTTTTATTAACAACTTATTGGAGTGACATTCTTCGTACCACAGTCACCACTTAACTACAATTTAGAATACAATCAACATCAGCAACAAAGAGAAAAAATAATATTATAGAAAAACCGATGAGTATAAAAGAAGTTTAGAAGAAATTGTTATTTTAAACATAAAACACAAGACAAATTGCAATTGTAAGAATTGAGTAAATTACAGCAGCAAACTGCTAAAATAAAATAAAACAAAATCTCGACGTTTAGTTCATACTATTAAATTGAACTAGAAAAAACTACAAATAACAACCCGCAATTACCAGCTTTAGTCATTTATAAAAAACAGAAACAAAATACTTATACAGTTCCAATTAAACAATTTGCAATTTTCAATCAAACATCTCGCACACTCACAACACGATCTCCTACGTATTCTTCTCTTTAAACATACAAATAACAACAGCTTTAGCAGTTTTAATTTGAAAGTTTTTGTTTTTTTGTTTATTTCTCCTTGTAATTTTTAAATTTAATTTTGTAACAAATCAACAACAAATTACCTTCAAATAATAACAACAACTACATCATTAAAGTAAAAAAAAATTAACTTCGCTGTGCGAAAATAATAAATTATAAAAAAAAAAAATTAACACAAAAAATAATAACCGCAAAAAACTAAAGAAAACAGCAAACAACAAAACAACATCTACAAGAAACAAGCAATGGAACGCGAATCAAATCCGATGCAACCTATGTGCCGCTCTGGTTGCGGTTTTTATGGTAATCCAGCTACAGATGGTTTATGCTCAGTTTGCTACAAGGTATTTTACTTTGATATATATATTTTTATGTTAAAATAAATGATTATTATTTTTTTGCGATTTTAAAGGATTCCTTGAGAAAAAAGCAACAACCACCTGTTGGCAGCACACCTGTTTCAGTTCCAAGCCCACAACCAAGTCCCACATTTAGTCCAGCCATTACAATACCTTCAGCAGCACAGCCAACAGTACAGAGTTTACAACAGCAACACAATGAAATTAAAGAGGTATGTGTGTCTATCTTATTTCTTTTTATTCTTATTATTAAATTAAAATTTTTTTTGTAAGAAAATTGTTAAATATTTAGAGATTTAAAAGTTTAGAAATTCCAATATTAAATTCTAGCCATAGTTTTTGTATTTATTACGTACGAAAAATTTAATATTATAAAAATGAAGAAATTCGAAAATATCACAAAAAATTAAGATTTATATTTAAAAAAGAAATACAAATTTTCGATAGAACCTTTGGATTATTTTTTAATAATCATTGATTTCACTAAATGTTTCATTCCAAATAATTTGTATACAACTTTTTTTAATGTCATTTTCATGGTCTTAAATGTCTGTTAAAAAAAAATATTTTTATTTTATTTTTGTTTTCTGTTTGGATAAAATTTTCAAAATTCTAAAAACAAAATATATTTTCTAAAACTGCAAAAAATATTACTAAAATCTGAAAGGTGAATTTAAAATTTATTAAAATAAAACATAATTCCATAACAACTAATTAAAGATTTTCTTTTATAACTTTTGATCATGTCCCAATATAAAAAAATTATGTTAAAGAAAAATAACTGTGAAGAACTGATTGAAATTAATTGGCAAACGAAAAGAAACGAACGACAATTGCAATCTACAATAGACAATACAACTAAAGAAGAAACTAATTTAAAAATATTTGAAGTTAAAAATTCCAAAATTCCTATTAGAACTATAAAGCATAAAAAAATTGAAATAGACAATAATTATCATAACTTAGTTAATTTAAATTTATGTACAAAACCAAATATTTCCAAGCCAAAAGTTCTGTCTCAAGGTTTGAATAAAACTCCCTCACCATCAGATACTTATACAGTGTCACCATCAAATTCATATCTATACAAAAGTAGTCTAGAATAATTTAAGAAGATTTCAAGATGGCTAATGAAAGTAATTCATCTTCGTCTCAAGATAATATGAAGAATGATGAAAAAGTTTCAAGAAAAAGGGTAAATTTTAATTGATATTTAATACCAAAAATTAAGATTTGTTGGACCAAAAGTTGAAAATTAAAAACTAATTGTAAATTTATTTTATTTCAATTTTTTTCATTCTCGTGTTGTAAAAAAATGTAAAACTAATTTTCTGGCAATTGAGTTTGCCAAAAAAAATATTTGGCATTTTTTATTAACTCGTGATTTTTGTATTAAAAAAAAACGAAATAGAAATAATTTGAAAACAAAATATTTTTTTTCTGATTAAATTGGCAATAAGATATATTTGAGGTATTTCTATAAGAAATCTTAGACATGTTTGGACAAAATACCTGTCATATATCTACATGTTTTAATACAACAATTAAAAATTAGATTAACCCCATTTCTCGTTAATACTAAAAAGGAACATCTTTTTAAAAAGATTTAAGGATAAAATATACATATATAATTTTTCATTTTAAATATTTATTATTTAAATGTTTGTGAATTTCGAGACATCTGTTAACTAAATGTTTTTTTTTTTTACTTGTTTATAGAAAATAAATGAAGAAAACACAGCCAAAACAAGCAGCGAACCAGCCGCAACCGCCGGTCCATCAACTTCCACACAACCAGCCGAAGATGATAAAGACAAGGAAGACGACAAAGATTCTAAAAAGAAAAAGAATCGTTGCGCTGAATGTCGCAAAAAAGTTGGCTTGACAGGTAATAATTTAATTTCTATATATCAAAAATAATAATAATAATATTAATAAAAAGAGAATAACATTCAAATTCATCTATATGTGTGATGTTAAATCAACTAAATTATCCATAGAAAATTGTTACATGTTTACTAATTATAAAAATTTTCATTTATTATAGGTTTCCTTTGCAGATGTGGTGGTTTATATTGTGCTGTCCATCGATACAGCGATAAGCACAATTGTACATTTGATTATCGGGAACATGGAGCCCAAGAAATTAGACGCAATAATCCGGTAGTAGTTGGCGAAAAAATACAAAAAATTTGAACTTTTGTGCCATCATCATTAAACAACTTTATAATTATAAAATCTTATACATAAATCTATATATAAATATAAAAAACACTTATAAATATTAAATATAAATAAAAAAAAAACAAAAACATTAATAATAATAATATAAATATATAAAATAATATTAAAAAAAAACTAATTTAAATATTAAAAAAAAAATAAAAAAAAAACTGAAAAAAATCTTAAAAAATGTAAACAACACAATACAACAAAAAATATGCAGAGAAGTTAAAAAAGCCAATTACAACCAAAAAAAAAATAATTTACTTTTTGTTAAAAATCAATCAGCTCTTAACTTTTTCCAAACTACACAATAAAATGCAATTAATTTTTTTTTTGTTTTTTTTTTAACACACAGCATTTTTTTTTCTTCTTAATAACAAAAATGTTTTAAAATAAAAAAAGGGTATTTCAACTAAAAAAAAGAAAATATAATTAGAAATATTTAACAAAATATTCAACAGCTTTTTTCGTATTATATATATATAAAAAAAAACTACTTATAACTAATTAAAGACTTTGATATATTAAAAACCCTTTAAAAAAGTGCTGCTGCAGTTTCAAAATTAAATAATAAATTAAACCACCAAATTTATATTTGCTTTCAAAATCAAAAACATTATTAGTTATCTTTTCTTCAAAATTTATTAATTTAATAAGAAAAAAATGTTTGTGAAAACTAATGTAAAATTTATTATCAAAAAAGAAACACTTAGTATGAGAGGGTAATAAACATTAAAACTTTTTTTAAATTAAAACACATATTAAGCAACAATTTACACTTAGTTTATCATCTTACAACTATTTAAA
>MINK01173618.1:422-13473 GCA_001735545.1 Phormia regina
AAAAAAAAAAAAAAAAAAAAAAAAATAAGTGAAAGCCAAATCTTTGTTTACTAGAGAAAAGAAAGAAAAAAATGAAATAGTGTAAGTATTTCTTTCATGGTAGATTTAGTATATTAAATCGGGGAAGATTCGGCAAAGGTTTAATGTATGATATTTTGCGTGGTGCTAAGACTCCAACGTGCAACGGTAGAAATCACAATATTAAAATCCAAATAATTGAATCGCACATAAAAAAACGAGATAGTTATTTATTAAGCAATATTATTGTATTTCGTTTTAAGGCTTAAAGAAATATGTTTATTTTTCATATTTTCATCCAGCTAAAAAAATTAATACTTTGTTGCCTAATAACCAAAACATAATTCTATCTTTAAATGAATTTTTTATATCCAATTGTTTGTATAAACATGATGGACGAATGTGTCCCGTTAAATGCCGTTTGGAACACATTCAGCAAAAATTACTTTTTCTTCTAATTCCCAAAAATAAGTAACTAATACTAAGTATTCATAAAATGTTATACGAATATATTATTGTTCAATATCCAAGGATAGCAATAAGCTATAACATTTTTAAATCTGTCGAACACATTCTTAGATTCAGACCTTTGAAAAAAAGATGCCGAAACTGCCCCAGTCTCCCCTAAATGTTAAATTAAGTCCAAATTTCAGTGTAAAAAATTTGATGGAAATATTTTACAAAAAAACAATTCATCTTAAGTTGTGTATAAATACAAAGTTCAATAAATATTTTCTATAGAAAATATGAAAAATTTCCATAAAGAAAATTTTCCACAAAGAGAAAATTCTCCGAAATTTTTCTATGAAAGACTTAACGACATTTTCTACAAAATAAAATTTTAAGAAAATTAAAGAAAAAAAATATTTATACAGAAATTTAAGAAAAAAAACAATAAAAATTTCCATTAATTAATTTTCATTTCAATGAAATTTTTCTTTGCATGAAAAGATAATTTATCGATAGTTTTCTATAAAGAGAAAAAGAATTATGAAAATATAACTTATCGAAAACTTTCTAATGAAGAGAAAATCTATCGATAATTTTTTATAACGAAAAAAATCTTATGTAAATCAAAAACTTTTCCATTTAATAAAAATATATGGAAAATTATAAAAAAAAAAGATAAGTCTGATATGCTTCTCTAATAAATATAATTTAATTAAAATTTATTTTCCAATATTTGCTAACCTTAAAATAATTTTCCTTTTCTAGGTCCACCAGGCCCACCTGGACCACCCGGCAAACGGGGGAAACGTGGTAAAAAGGGTGATCAAGGCGAGAAAGGAGAACCTGTAAGTAAATCCCTTTAATTGAAAAAGTTCTTCAAGACTTAAAAAAACTTATTGTAGGGAAATAATGGCATGGATGGTGAAAAAGGTGCTCCCGGACGGCCCGGTGATAAGGGTTCTAAAGGTGATGTAGGACATCCTGGCATTGATGTTTTCCAAACAGTTAAGGTAATTCAAAAATAAAATAAACAATTTTAGTTTTCCTATATTAAATATTAAAATAATTCTATAAAAATAATGTTTGATAAATATATAAATTCAATTTCCCCATTTTCATCATGTTTAGGGCCTTAAAAGATCGGTAACGACTTTACATGGCGGTACCTTAGGTTATGCTGAAATTGTAGCTGTTAAGGTATTTGCAAAAAAAAAACAATAACTTTCAAATCATTTCTAAAATGGTTGTTGGTAGTTTTTAGATGTTGTTTTTTCTTTTTCTTGGTAGAAATTAAAATGTAGTTTGTTTAATGTTTTATGAATTAAAAAATATATATTTTAACTAATTAAAGGTCAAGGTAAGATTTAGTAAAGTTTATTTCCTTTTTTGATTTATTAATTTGCTTAATTTTCCAAATTTTATTTCCGTTTTCCATTTTTTTTAACCAGCTACCATTTATAAATTATGAAAAAAGTTAAATTTTCTTTGTTTTTATTTAATGAATATTTAATGTGATTTTTCAGCTCAAGTTTTCAAAAACTTTTAAGTAATTTACTTTATTGTTTATTGTTAAAAAGTCTGTAAATTATTGAGTGGGCTAGAAGAAACAAAAAAAACCGAAAAATACTACAAGGTAATTGAATAGGAAAATGAAAAGATTTTTTAAAGTTTCTTGTACTAGTGCTATGTATAAAGAATCTTCGTTTGCTGTTTATTTTATTTTTTTTATGTTTTTGTTGTTTTTCTTTTGTTTAGTGTCTGTGCTGTGGTCTTATTTAAAATCAACAAAAACTTTAGCAATTTTGATTTTTTATTTTTTTCCATCACATAGCAAGTTTTTTTTATAATTTTCCTACTTTTTTGTTTTTATGATCATATTTAACGTGCTAAAGAAAACATTAACTTTCCGACCAAGACAACAATGTGTAAACAAAACAATTTTGTGGTCAAAAAAATTATGATGCAAAAAAAGTTTTTTTTTTCTAGTCACAAAATGAAAAATATTAAATTTCTTGTTTATTATTTATGAGTATATAGAAAATAAAAATAAAACAATTTCATAGGAATTTAATATAAAAAAAGGAATGGACAACAGCTGGTTTGAATATATAATAAAAATTTGAATTAACTTAAAAAAAAAAAAAAAATATTTTATAACTATATTGATATTATTAAACAATAGCTGATCTATTTCTTTAACCACTTTTCTTTTCGGTAATATATTTTAATTTATTTTATTTCATTATATTAATTTTCTGGTATTTGGTTTTTATTAATTTTTTCTAATTTTATATTTTAATGTTTTCTTTTATTTTTATGTTAATTTTTAATTAATTAAAAATGGTGGCTTTTTTCTGAAAAATATTAACAAATAATAATTAACCAATAACATTAAAAGGGTTTACAAGAAGCCGGTGTTAATATTTCAACGGCGACTGTAATACAATTGAAGGTAAGTGGGGTAGTTTTACAGTTAACACTTAATGTTTTAAATGCATGTTATTCCACACAATTCATTATTAAAAGTTATATGAAACTCTGGACTATTATAGGTATTTTGGATTGATAGTAAAAGTTTTCCTTGAACATAAGACTCCAGTTAGAGTATAATATAAAACTAAATACGTAAGAAGATAGTCTAATATTACGTTTATACGTACAATTGCGAGTAATTACAAATACTGCCACATGAAAATTTTACTTTATAAACAGTAAGTTCCAGTAACTCTCAAAAAATAATCGTGATTAGTGAAGTTAACTGCAAATAAAATGTACAGCGTTGCCACTTACTTATTCGTTCATATAAATTCCCATCTAGCACTACAAATAATTAAATATATTTCTTTGAGTAATTTGCGTATAAACAGTGAATAATTATTTATTTGCAAGTTATTATTATTTGCAATAATCGCGCGTATAAACGTAATATAAGATAAGAACAGAAGAACAGAACAGAAGTATAACAGAAGACTGAGTATAAAATATGTCCAAGTATAATTTTTGAAATAAACTCGAAATTTTGAACTAAGCAACAAGAAGTAGACTTACAAAGAAATAAAATCGATTTGTTCAAATCGTTTATTTTAGTATAAGACTTAATTTGTATTATAACATTTAAATTTTTTTTCTGATAAAAGTTGCGATTTCATAGAAAGGTTTAGTCCTTGAAAGAGACTTTGGTTTCATATTGAACTTGTCAAAAAAATAATTTGTATATTTTTTTGATTTAATTTTCGTAACTTTTTAACTCTTCGAAAAAAACTTGATAGATGATGCAAATATGTGCATTAAAGTGTCCCGTGGACAAACATTTGTAGGAAAACCCTTCAAACGCTGCGTAAAAGTTTTGTCTTTAAATGGGTGTTAAAAAATTCAAAATTAAATATCTTAAAAATTGTTCGCAAAACTTTTTGTTGCACAAACAGTCAGTTCAGTACATTATGTAAAATAAATGTCGACATTTTTCTTAAAAAATGGATTAGAATTTTATAAATTTTGTATAATTGCTAATAATAAATAATAATTTTCCAATTTGCCCAAAAATTGTTCATAAAAATGTCTTAAAAAGTCTTTTAGCGAAATAAATTCCCATGGGAAAATTTTTTAAAAGATTTTTAGACCGATTTCGCTGGTGGGAAATTTAAGATCAAATTAAAAAAAATAAATAACTAATTTCGTATTACATTGAAATCTCGAAAAAGACTTTCCTCGGGAGACTCTAATATTCACATTTAAATTAACAACTTTTCTGCAATATAACAATATTATGTTCTCAGTGACTGATAAATTATTCCGATTTTTGTAATACGTTTTCGGTTTAAAAAAATGTTAGCATTATTTTCATTAAATAAGAACGCATTGAGATCCATAACTCACCAAAAATACTACATATTTTCTACACTATTGTTAAGACTTAAGTATCTATTGTAAGATCGTGAATAAGCATTTAAAAAACTAAATAGTTTTCTATAAATGTGAGTTTGTTTACAGGCCTATGTCCTGACGTTAGAATTTTAAATGTTTTAATAACAAATTGTTGCATTATTTTCTTCGAAAATAATTATTCGACTTTTTATTTTTCCAATTTCCAAAAATATAACTTTTAAAAAAAAAAGTTTTAACTTTTTTGACAGAGATCTTTTTAACTTTTTTCAACTTGCCAGGTGTTGAACAACAACAATCTGTATATAAGAGAAGAGAGTAAAAAACTGATTTTAAGACTGTGTCCGAGTTCATGATGATAGACTGTAGTAGTAGTTTGAGTACACTACCTTTAATACTAAATGTATTTACTTAAAATTCTTCCCTAACACTTCCTTTGCAATATAGTAAATATTATAAATTAAATTCATTTGATATTTAAATAGGGAGAACCTGGCGAACCTGGTCCTCCAGGACCTCCTGGGCCACCTGGTGAAATGGGTGTACCTGGTACAAATGGTGAAAGAGGACCCCCTGGCGAAACAGGACCTCCAGGTCCTGCGGGACCAACAGGAGAACCAGGACCAATGGGACCACCTGGCTCACCAGGACCAGCGGGATTAAAGGTAAGTAATAAGAAATAAAAGCAATAAACAAAACAACAAGTTAATAAAAATAAAAAAGTACATATTCCTATATAAACTAATAAGAATTCTTTAAGAAAATTATTATTAAGAAAAACAATAGCCCTGAAAGATGAAAATACAAACAAAAAGAAAGAAAATATTTACTTGTTTATTCATATCAACAGAATAGTTTTCCTTTACAAAAGAAAAGAAAAAACTGTTTTCACTCTGTATTATGACATATTTATAAAGGGAGTCAAGAAAACATAACAAACAAATAGACAACAACAATAAGAAAAATAAACTATAAATTCCTAAGAAAACAAAAAACAATATTAAATGTCCTTATTTTTCTTTTGTTTATTTAAAATCTTAAATAAACATTATGTCAAACTATTGTTTTTGGCCTTCAAAAGGACATTCTTCTACTTTTCTCTTGTTGTTCTTAAAAAAACAAACAAACAAAAGGAAATACTAGAATGTCCTTTTGTCGTCCTGTTTCATAATTAAGTAGTTACAAATGAATAAAGGGAAAATAGAAGGTTATTAATTTTTGTTTTTCGTTTTTGTAAAATTTTCAAGGGTGACAAAGGCGACCGTGGTGATCGTGGCCTTACCACAACAATCAAAGGTGATGAATTTCCAACCGGCATTATTGAAGGTCCACCCGGACCTCCAGGACCACCAGGTAATTTTTAAAATCTTCTATTGTACATAAAAAGTTATTTGCCAATCAAAACAAATAAACAAAAACAAATCATTAGGCCTGAGTTATAAGAGTATTTATTAAAAAAACATCAATAGCATAAATTCGGGACTCTTTAATTATCTTTTGTTTGCATGTGTATCCTTTTTTATTTATATTTTTCTAGGACCATTAATTGTGTGTCTTTGTGTGTGTCTGTAAGCGACTTGTTAGTGTCGAAAATATTGACAATACTGGTATTTCGTTTAATTTACAGCCTTTTTTTGTGAGTTTCTTTTTTTATGTGATTTTCGGGTTTGACTAAACATTAGGTTTTTGTTTTGTTGTTGCTTTAAGCGTGAAACCGTGGTGTTGTCACACTTTCTGAATTGTATTGTATGTATGAGTGTAGCCTTAACGATGTTTCTGTTAGCCATTACACTTAGAACTAGATAAACGTAGAAAATTTATAGAAAGAATTTAAAGATGATAACATAATACTTTGAATATAAAACAATATTTAAAGGGTCAAGTCATTATTTTTATTTTTCAGAGTATAAAATGGAATTGTATGCATAAGAAAACGAAATTTTTGTAAAGGTCTTAGTAGAATATTGTATAATTAATATGGCCTAATAGCAATTACACTTGATTTTTCTTAAAATAAAAGATAATAATTATATATAACATTAGAAACATTTTTTTTCACTTAGAATTTACTAAAAACAAAAACTTTGAAGCAGTTAGTTCGGATTTATATTGAAATAAATTATTTTCATGATCTCCATTCATTACCTATCTCCACATATCATTAAACGAAAATGTTCAACATATGTTTTCTAATTAAAGTTTGAAATTTGACGAATAGTTTGTAATATAAACTTAATTTTTTTTTTTTTTTCATTTTATATAAAACTGATTTTTCTGATTGAAAAAGTATTGAATTAAAGTATGAAATTAAATTGCCTTAACTATAAACAAAAATTCTAAATTAATGTTAGTTTTGATGTTTTGATTTATATTTGGTATTATACATAAAAATGTGATTTATATCCAGATATATTCTTAAAGTCTAACTATTTGTCATTAACTGAATTTCGTCTTTTTTTTTTTTTTCTTTATTCTGATAAATGTGTCACAAGTGTAAATTTTCTGCCTTTATTTATTGCTTTTAATGATGTTGCTATTCTGATGCTGTTGTTGGTATTGAGGGTTTTCTGTAATATTTAATAGTTGTTTTTGCTGTTATTGTATTATTATCCCGCTGTGTCCTTTGGCATTTGTTATTGTAAATGCTGTTGCTATTTTAACATTAATGAAGTCACTTGAGTATCGTATTTATAGAGAATTTAGTATATTAAATGATGATACTGCCAGGATATTTTTATTCTTAACTGCAAATGTATAAAATTGATAATAATCTATGGGACTTATGATTAAATTTTTGTTGCAGTTAAAGATTAATTAAGTTATTTAAATGGAAATAAAATTTAAGGAAACTATTTAAAAAAATTTATATTTTTAGAAGGTTTAGGGATATAAAAATATATAGAAATTAAACAAGAAATTCTTATTCGAGCTTCATACACAGCAATTTTTCTTGTAGCTATTCTGACTGATTTGTCGGAAAGAGAAGAAAATAGAATATAAAGCAAAGAAAGACGCCCAAGGCACTCAGGAACCGAGTGTTTTCGGTACATTCACATACACTACACGAGTATTAACGAAGATAAACAATTGAGTATGAATATAAAACAAAAAATCGTTTACTTGTTTTCTTGCTTTCAACAAAGCAAGATCATGTCGCTTAAGTAAGTAAAAAAGAGAAAAAAAAAAGTATTAATTTTTTGTGTGCTAGATATGAAAAACACATTAGCAACAAAGAGCCAAAACAAATAAAATATCAATGTTGCCACTTCATGTGTAATTACACATATCGTGTATAATTTTTATTTACATGTGTAGTCAGTTTCATGTGCAATTTTAACTCTCGTCACTGAGGCTTAAAAATTATTTTTTTTCCATCTGAACGCCAAATTTTCTTTTTACAAATACTTTTATGAAAAGTACACAAATATGCAATCTAGTGCCATTTTTGACAACTTGAATTTGCTTCCGACAATTAGGTATCCAAAGTACTAAAGGAAGTAAATCCAGATTTAGTTTTAATAAAATGCTCCTGTCATTTAAATAGAATCGAAAGCTGGAGTTTATAAAATATTATCTCCCTAGTACTATTAGAACAATATGACCTCTTAGCTGATCCAAAAACGCACATTAATTTAGAATTTATGTTTATAGTTAAGGCCAAAATATATAAAAGTAGTCCGAATCGTTGACAGAAGTACCTAACTCTTAGAGTGTGTTAGAAAAATAATAAAACTTAAATATATTAGTGCTATTTTATTTTCCCAACATATGCAGAGTTTTCAAAAAAAGGCTTCAATTAAAATTTCTTTGAATTTTTAATACCAAAAATAGAAACTCTGTTCTGCAAAATATTTTCCAAAATTAACAAAATAAAATGTCAAAAATAAATAAAATAATTTTTTGTGGTTTGTGCAGAATGGACCCAAATAAAATATAAAAGTGTTAAAAAATTGTTTAAGAAAATTTTAAAAATGTATAAGTAAAGGCAAAAACGCGTAAAAGATCTCAATAGTTCGAAAATTTTTATGCCAAAGTTTTGTGTTATTCTTTTTTCTCAATTAACAGAACCCATATATGTAAGATAGCAATATCAAAAATAGAGAATCAGATTATTTTGTATACTTTGGTCATAGAAAACAACTAAAACTTCAACTTACTCACAATAAACCTAACTAAATTGTCAAAAAATTCTAAATTATATTACCAGAATAAATTTATGTACTTTGAACATTTTGAACAATTAATTACTAATTATTTTGTTATCCTAAATTTTATTATTTAGCTAAATACTCTTTGCTTAACAACTCATCTATAAATTGAATGATTTTTAATGCTTTATCAATGCAAAATTAAAATTAAATATTGTATAAACATTTATAAATGTTATATTTAAATTAATAATCTATATGTGTTGGAATATATATATAAATATATGTACATATTTATGATAAAACAATAACAGCTAAACAAACAAAAAAAAAAATAGTTGACAGATTATGACACTGCAGCGTACAACTGTAACATATTTTTTTTAATTGAAAATAGAAAATAATTATATAAAAATTTTAATTAGAGGGATAAAAGTAATTGCGGTAATTTGATTAAAAATGTAAATGAAATTTCATTGAACTTCATATATTATTAGTTTAAAAATATAACTAAAATGTGAGCATTAAATAGAAAAATGAATATAAGACAATAGAATAAAGATATTAATTTGTGTATAAGACCGGCGTTTCTAGTATTTTGCTCATAACTTTTTTAGTTTATTAACAGATTTTGCTCATTTTCAATACCAAAGAAACCTTATAGATTAAACCTTATATAAGACACATATTTGGACCAAATTTCGACCGGTCTTATCCTGATTTCAACAGACTGACAGCTGGACATAGCTAGATTGACTCAGAATCTAATCAGGACCCAAAAAATATATACTTTGTATTTATACTTAAATGATTCTTTCGTCATGTTAGACACGGAACACAAAAAAATCAATGTGCCCCCCATTTCATTTAGAAAGAGAATAAATAGTATCAATATAAAATGTCCTTCTGAGTAGTTGTACTAAATATAAACTATAGAGTAAATATATAGAAATATTAAGAAAAATACGATTATTTTCTATTAAAGATATTAGTTTAATTATAATAAAGTTATTTGTGTAGAAGGCAGGTATATGAGTACAATATATTATTTTGTGGAGTATAAGATAATACTACTTTGAGTATAAATTAGAGGTTGAAAGAGACATTAGACTGAGTTAAATACTCCAGGATAAGTATAGCATATTGGCAGACAAGATCTTCCCTTTTCACATTATTATTTCACTATACACATTTCATTATTTCACATTAAGAGTAAGATTTTCGTAAAAAGATAAAAAATAAGGAAATTCTTCTATTAATCTTATTTTCTTTGTCGAAAATATTTTTTAAATAATAAAATTTTCATTATTTTTTTTTTTTTTTGAATTTCCGATAATTAAAATTTCTGATATTTTATTTTCATAGGAAATTTTCTATGAATTCTCTTTTCATAAGAAATCTTTCTTAATTTTTTTTATGTAGAAAATTTTTTAATGACTTTTCTTTTCATACGAAATTTTCTTTTCATATAAAGTTTTCTATAATTTTTTTTTTCATGCGAAATTTTCGATAAATTTTCATTTAAATGTTTATGTAAAATTTGCGATAAATTTTCATTTTATGAAAAATGTTCGACAAATTTCACATTTTTTTCTCAAATTTTTTTATAAAAAATAATTTATTTTTTCGTAGGAAACAGAGTTGAGACTTTATATATTTTAAAGTTGATAGACATGAACATTATCCGCAAAATTTTAATATTGATATAAATTATATTTGAAGTTTTTTTTAACTTTTACCCTGGTTACACAATCCCAACAGACAAGAATTCATACATATTTCCACTTTAGCTGTGGACTTAATCGATAATACAAATCACGTTTTTTATTACTGTTGTTTTATTTAAAAACTAAAAATAATTATTAATGTTCAATAAATATGGTCATTTACACACATAAATGCGTTTATTTTACATTTAAATCGTTTTTTTTTTCAACAGATAAATAATGTCGCACTTTAATTTAAATTGATATTGAAAAGTGAAAAAATATGCACAAAAAAAAAAAAAACATTTATTTGTATACGTGTTTTATTATTTATTAATTTATGTGAAATATTTATTCATTAAATATGCCAGACACAAATTGAAATTAATCATAAATATAATATCAATAAATGACAAAAAATTATTTATAAAAAAAAATAGATTCACATGAATTCCAATGAAATGAGTACAAAGATATTGGAATTTTTTTGTAGAGAGTGTATTGGACAATTTAAATCACAAAAAAAAACAAGAAAAATAACAAATTAATTTTTAACAAATTACTATACAAGTTGTTGGTGATTCTGTTGTTGTTTTTTTTTTTTTTAGAAAGAAAAATTTTTTAACAAATGACATGTAATTTATTATGGAAAAAAGTTATTTTTATAAAAATTATAGGAAGAGAATTTTGAGGGAACATGATATTAATGTTAAACTCATGGCACATATTGTAGTTTAAATTATTTTCATTAAAGAAAATATATATTTTTAAACATATTTATTAAAATTTCATTATTTTAAAAAATATCTTAGAAAAAATATTGTTAATTCGTTTTTTAAATAATAGCTGCTATATAAAATTATAATTCTGTTTAATTTAACAATGATTTATTAGTTTTTTATTTGTGTCAATAAAATCTTAATGATTTATCCCACCACAATATTAAGATTGATAAATTCTCTTCTAAATCAAATACAATAAACATCCATCAACATTTAAAAGAAAATAAATTAAATTTTCTTGAATAAAAAAATCTTAATGATGTCACATCTGTTTTGTGTCGTAAATGCTGGCTGGGATGCTGCTGGTATTTAACATAAAACTATTTCTTTTAAGATTTAATTAAGTGTTAAAACGCAAACCATAAACTTTTTACAATAAAAATTCAAATAAAAAATATAAAACAAAACATCCAATTAAAATTAAAAGTAAACAATAAAATTATTTCTCAATAAATTTAAACATAAAAAGGATTTTATATTATGGAGAAATATATTCAAAATAATTTGTCATTTCTAGAAATTAAATAAATAAAGTTTATAGTTTAAAAACATATTTTCTTAAAGAGCAAATTAAAGAAATTTGTTAAAAAAAAAAATAAAAATAAAATTTTAAACGTTTTTAACAACTCACATGAGTGGGTGCTTATTTGAGGTCACACAACTCCACCTATCACTCTTCTCTTTGTAAATACCAAACAATAACAAAAAAAATAAATAAATAAATTTAAAACTCTTAAAGATCATAAATTTCTTACAAAAAACTAACATCAAAAAATAAATAAACAAAGCAATAACCAGTGATGCCACAAAAAAAGTAAATGCCAAGAAATACCTTTTTCGTCTCCCAAAAAAGTATCAACTTAATGATTTTAAAAATTAACATCAAAACTTTTATTTAAAAAGGAAATTTATATACAATTTCCAGTAGAGAGAAAACTCATCGAAAATTTTCTATAAAAAAGAAAACTTCGAAAATTAGCTATAAAAAGAAAAATTGTAGAAAATTCCATATAAAAGGAAAAATTTATTGAAAACTTTTTACTCAAAACCTATAAAAAAATTTATCAGTAATAAGAAGAGAATTTTTCGAAATTTAGCTGCGAAAGAAAATTTATTAAAAATTTGATTTAAAAAATTATTTATAGAAAATTTGCTATAAAATTGACATAAACGAAGATTTATTGAAAACATCCTATAAAAATCCATCAAAAATAAAAAGAAAATTCGTCGAAAATTCGCAATATAAACAAAATATATCGAAAATTTCTATTAAGGTTTTCTAAAAATTTCTTTAAAATTAAAACATCGAAATTTTGCTAAAGAAAATTATAGAAAAAATTAATGAACATTTCGTATAAAACGAAAATTTATCGAAAACTTCCTGTAAAAAAGAAGCATTGAGAATTTACTGTAAACTTAAAATTTATAGAAAATTGAAGAAAATATTTCGAAAAAATACTATAAAACGCAAATTTATAAAAATGTATTATAAAAGGAATTTTTATCGAAAATTTGCTATAAAAAATAAATTTATCGATAAGAATAATATTTATCAATAATTTACTATTAAGGAAAAATCGCAATATAAAAAAAGTATCGAAAATGTATCTAAAATTTCTAATAAAAAAACATCGAGAATTCGCTATAAAAATTATCAAAAATTCGCTAAAAATTATAGAAAACTTCCTGTAAAAAGAAAATTTATGAAAAACTTCATATGAAAAGAAAATTTATTTCTAAAAAAAATACCATCGAAAATTTGCTATAAAAATCAAGTAAAATTCCCTTTGAAGGAAAAATAAAATTTGCATTATAAAACAAAATTGTTCGGAAATTTTCTATTAAAAAATTCATATAAAAGAAAACTTATCGAAAATTCATTATAAAAAATTAAGGAAAATTCGCAATATGAACAAAATTTATCGTTATAAAGAGAAAATTTATAGAAATCTTCCTATAAAAATAAGTTTAACGAAAATTTCCTACAAAATGGATTTATTTTAAAAAAGTCCCATTTCTCTCTCTACGAAAATCTGCCTCTAAGTGTAATTTAAAACTGCACAAG
>MINK01173619.1:0-13351 GCA_001735545.1 Phormia regina
TTTTCTAAAAAAAATCTTAATATCTCCATAACTGCTGAACGTATTGAAAAGTAATATAAGAATGACTTTTAGATAATTTCAATTAGATTTATTATTAATTTTTTCAATAATACGAACAAAGCATTTTTGTCATATTCTTCAAATATGATCTATATTTCAGAGAATCCTTATTTCAGAGAATTGAAAAAATTTAAATAATGAGGATTAGTGTTTAGTACTTAATAATAGCGATTATTTTAACTTAGGTTAGATTGTAAGGATGACACCTACTATCTAAAAGTCGGTGCACACACGCAGAGAAAAAATATGGTTCTGGTGACCATAAACTAAGAGCAACATACTATGATTGTAATATATAATTCCATGTTACAATAAGTATTTTTGTACGTAATCCATATTATGATTCCATTTTATCATTTATTAGTGAAGCTTATAACCTTACTAATAACTTTTAGTAAAGTTTATAACCTTTTCTTAAATATTGCCTTCAATTTTATCATGTCGTTATCATTTAATATCCTCATGTCATCATAAATATAAAAAATTTATATCATATATATATAATTCCATTTTATCATATATATAACCCAATTTTATCATATAANNTTATTTTATATTTAAAATATTTAAATAATATTAACCCCCTTATTTCCTAAATCTCTACACCACACTTTGAAAAAATTTCCATAAATATTTTTGAAAAACAAAAACAATTTACATGAAAAAATTTCAAAGCGAGAGGAAGTGTTTTACAAAATAAGGCCCTAAATATTTTTTTAGTATCTATTTTCATAAAACATTACAAACTCAACTTGTGGACATTTTTAAATTTAATCGTTAAAAAAGCAGAAATAGAACGAGATTAACTCTGCAGTACTAATGTACTTAAACTTTATGTATTCTAAATTGATTTAAAATACATGCGATAATTTTATGCTACCAACATTTGAGAATATTTCTTGCGGTGGTGTTTTATAAATTCAAAATTATTCAGTTTTACGTGTTTAAATTTTAGCATAAAATCTAATATAGATAGAACTTATTAAATTAACATAACTAACTATCATACAACAAAAAATTTACAAGAATTTTATAATTTTACATTTTTTTAACTTTTTAAAACAAAATCGATTTTTAAAGCTAAATAATCGATTTCAGTATAAAATCGATTGCAAACAACCGATTTTTTTCTCCTGACAATCGATTTTCGACCAAAATCGAAATCGATTTACCATTCCCTACTCCAGAATTATCATTTGAAAATATTCGGTGTTATCTTTTACTTTTAGATCATTAGGATGTTATTATATATCGTGGGTTTAGTTTTAATAAAAGCAATTTTAGATTTTTGGCACCAATTTTAAAAAGTAAAATTAATTCATTATTTCGACATCTTTATATTTTCTATAAACAAATATTTTTTTTTAAAGAAAAAAGGCTTGTGATATAAAACAAATAAATATTGATTTACAAATCAATATTTTAATTAAACTTTATCTGTAACATTTGATCCCAATAACACTTTAAGTAAAACTATCCTTTTTCATTATAACAAAAGTTACATTAAAGTTTGTCTTCAATAGTTGCCAAAAGTTTCTTTTTTATCTAGATAATATCAAAAATATTTTTTCCCTGTCAAAAGACACCAAAAGAAATGACTAATAACTTTGTTTATTCTGTAACTTTATTTCCCACAAACTAACAGTCAATTCATATTAAAACTTATGTTACGTAGTTGTGTCGTCAGTTAACTTTATTTGGTATCAAATAAAAATCAAGTTCATTGTTTATCCTTGAGAATTGTAATGGCCATAGAATATTTTGCTTATTGTGTCGTCACCCACATTTACATTTATTTTATGTTCTTTCTTTATTTTTTATTTCTTATGATTTGAGTTCATGCTGAGGCCTATTTGTCTCATATTTTCAGGAATTAGAATTATATTAAATTCTTTGACGTTTACACTTACATATACATATATATATGTATGTATATGATTGTCAATATCAATGTCGTATTATATTACCCAAGGGGACAATATACTAACACACATACACATATACATATTATTTCATAATGTTGTTTTTAGGGATTATTTTGGAAATTTTATTTAAAAATTATAATCCCTCCTTCTGGGGTAACTTATGGCAGTAGGAAGGGGAATGAAAGGAAAAGTTATTGAAGTAGAATAGTAAGACTTTTTGAAGTCAATAAGTCTTCTCATATTATTCTATTAACAATAAGGCAATTTATGTGTTTTTAAGAAAAGTAAATGGAAGTGAATAAATTAATAAATTATAATCAGCCTTTTAGGATTAATTTTTTAAAGCAGAATTTTCTTACCAACCTAGATCTTGGTGAGGAACTAAACATTTATTTAATTTTAGATGAATCATTACTAAAATTTTATTCATTTCACAAAAGGAATTTTGAAGCGAATTTCTAGCTTGCCCTCGCATTAGTTTCTTTTAGTTAGTTATATAAAGGACTAGTAGCTGTTAGTGTGTGTCATTATTTAATATTTTCAATATAAACAAACACATTTAAATCTACTATTCAAATAAACTTATTTTTTCCATTTTTAGGAAAAAAAAATCACTCATACGTACACATGCGATTGTAAACAAAATATAAAAAAGTTGATCATACGCCTTCATACCGCACGTCCCAATAAAGTGCTGCTTGTTGAAGTAAAAGGATATAAATTTCCTTTTAATAGAAAATTTATAAGAAATTATAAATAACTTTCCTTTTAATAAGAAATTATAAATAAATTTCCATTTTGTAGGAAATTCTCGAAAAAATTTTACTTTTTATGGGATATTTTTCCAACAAAATTTCACAAAAAAAAAAAACTTTTTATAGGAAATTCCTCCACAAAAATCCTTTTTATAAAATTTTTCATTTTAAAGAAATTTTTGAAAAAAAAATTCTTATAGGAAATTTTAGAAAAAAATTTTTTATAGAAAATTTCTTTCTTTTTATAGGAAACAAAATCCATAAAATATTTCCTTTCTATAGGAAATTCTTCCAAAAAAAAAATTCATTTTTATAAAAGTTTTCATTTTAAAGAAATTTTCGAAAAAATCTATTTATAGAAAAATTTTATAGGGTATTCATCCAAAACAAAAAGAAAAAAACTTTTTATAGGAAATTTTCAAAAATATATATATTTTTATAGGAAATTTTCAAAAAATAAAATTCATCTTTATAGGAAATTTTCTAAAAGAAACTTTCTTTTTATAGGAAATTCTTCACAAAAATTCTTTCTATAAAAAATTTTCCAAACTTTTCATAAGAAATTTTATAGGAAATTTACGAAAAGAAATTTCCATTTAATAGAAAATTTTATAAAAAAAAACTCCTAAAAAAATGGATTCTTTTTAAAGAAATTTTTTAAAAGATTTTCGATTTTATAGAAAATTTCGTTAAATATATTTCTTTATGGGAAATTTTTGATAAAATATAGTTTCTTGTAGCAAATTAAAAAAATTTTATAGAAAAAAAATCCTCTTTTTGTAACAAATCATCAAAAATATGTATATAATTTTTTTATAGGAAAATCGCAATAAATTTCCCTTTTATAGGAAATTAGCAATAAATTTCCTTTTTATATGAAATTTGAATATGAATTTACTTTTTAAGGGATATTTTCATTTTCGTTTTCGGTTTGTAGGAAATTTGCAATAAAATTTCTTTTTATAGAAATTTGCAATAAATTTCCTTTTTTAGGAAATTTGCAATAAATTTCCTTTTTTAGGAAATTTGCAATAAATTTCCTTTTATAGGAAATTTACAATAAATTTACTTTTTAAGGGAAATTTCTATTTTCGTTTTGTAGGAAATTTGCAATAAAATTTATTTTTTATAGGAAATTTGCAATAAATTTCTTTTGTAGAAAATTCGCAATAAATTTCTTTTGTAGAAAATTCGCAATAAATTTCCTTTTTTATAAGAAATTTGCAATAAATTTCCTTTTTATAGGAAATTTGCAATAAATTTCTTTTTTATAGGAAATTTGTAATACATTTCCTTTTTATAGGAAATTTGCAATAAATTTCCTTTTTATAGGAAATTTGCAATAAATTTCCTTTTGATAGGAAATTTGCAATAAATTTCCTTTTTATAGGAAATTTACATAAATTTTCTTTTTATAGGAAATTTACATAAATTTTTCTTTTTATAGGAAATTTACATAAATTTTCTTTTTATAGGAAATTTACATAAATTTTCTTTTTATAGGAAATTTACATAAATTTTCTTTTTATAAGAATTATCCTTTCCCTTTTTGTAAGAAATTATTTAAAAAAATTTTTGTTTTGTAGTAAATTTGCCATAAATTTCCTTTAGCAATAAATTTCCTTTTTATAGGAAATTTCTATAAATTTCTTTTCAAGGTAAATTTTCGACAAATTTACTTTTCAAAGGAAATTTTCAATAAGTTTACTTCGCAGGAGAATTTATTTATTTATTTTTAATTTTATAGGAAATTTTCTTTTTATAGATAATTTTCATTAAACTTTTTTTGTGAAAGTTCCCTTTTATAGGAAATTTTCTTTAAATTTCCTCTTTTATACGAAATTTTTGTTAAACTTCCATTAAAGGAAAATTTCATTAAATTTCCCTTTTATAGGAAATTTTCGTAAAATTTTGCTTCTATAGGATATTTTCGTCAAATTTTCCCTTGCAAAGAAAATTTTCGTTAAATTTCCGTTAAAGTTCTTTTTCAGAGAATAGTTTTGTAAATGTATCCTTTTATAGGAAAATTTCGTTAAATTTCCCTTTTACAGGACATTTTCCTTAAATTTCCCTTTTATATGAAATATTAATTAGATTCCCCTTTTATAGGAAATTTTCGTCAAATTTCCGTTTGGTAGCAAATTTTCGTTAAATTTCTCTTTTGTAGAATATTTTTATAAATGTACCCTTTCATAGGAAATTTTCGTTAAATTTCCCTTTTATAGGAAATTTTCGTTACATTTCCCTTTTATAAGTTAAATTTCTATTCTATTTTTAAGAAGATATTCTATAACATTTTTATCAATATATTTGATAATTTTTCTCTTTAGGACATTTTTCATAAATTGAAATAAAATTTTCTTTAACGAAACATTCTAAAGAAAATTACTTAATTTTACAATTATTCTTGTCTTAAAATATTTTTCAGCCGTCCCAGCAACTGAATTAATAATTTTAAAATCCCCTTCTCTTCATTTCTCTGTTTGTCTTTGTTCTAACGTTAAGTTTGTTGAGTTTTGTATTACATTTCCATTTTTAATTTTTGTATGAGTGTAAGTTTGTTAATGTTTATTTTTTTAAAGGAAGAGACAACAAATTTAAGTGTAATTTTTGTTCTCTTTATTTCCTCTTTTGACTCTTCTTAAGCCATCATTATTCCACTTAGGAGAACATAAATACAGTCATAGACTTTCTGAGTGTTAGTGTAGGTGTTTGTAAATTTGTTAGTAGGTGTACGGGCGTGTGTGTTTTGCAATGTTTTGTTAGTTTAAATGTTTGATTTGGCGCCATTTGTTTTCATTAAAAGTTTGCAATTTACACTTTACATTGGTTTGTAGTTTGGATACTCCCTTTCCTTTTCCCTTTCTCATGCATATTAATATGCGTGTTTGTGTATGAGTTTATTTTTTAGTTTGTTGTTTTAATGAATATGTTGTTTGTCTTTATCTGTTTGTTTGTTTGTGTTTTTTTTTCGTTTGTGTAAGACACTAATTTCGCTTTATTAACCTGATTAAAATTATACGTTTATGTGATTAAAAGGAAGTTCTCTATTTATTTTATTTACTAACAAATGCCTTGATTATTTTAGTCTTTATATTTTGGTCTTTGTGTATATATCCTTTATGTGTATTTTCAAGGATAATGAATGAACTTGGTTGCTATTCAAATTCATGGTTTTTAATCATTTGATAAAATAAAATTTTGATTTTTATATTTCTTAGAAATATATTCAAAACAAAAACCTTATTCATGTTAACATTTCTTTAGAATTTTTGTGTTCTTTTAAACTTTGATTAATTTCAAATTTGTTTTGTTTGAAGAAGAAGATTGTAGGCATTTAATTAAAATTTTAATTATATTTTAATTATCATAACAAAAATCCTTATTAAATATACGACGGAAATATACTGATTAAAAGTTTGGGTAGAGTAAATTATTTGGTTTATTTATAGCAATTGGAGATTTTGTTATGTTGCTATATTTTTGTTGTTAAGTATTGATTTTAGAAGAAAAATTTAGTTTAAAATTCATTTTATTACTTTGTTTATAGACTTTTAGGCGAAATATTGTAATATTTATCCTTGCACAGTAAGATTTTTTTGTTTTCCGATTTTATGTCTTTCGTCAATTCTTTTTATCTATTTATACCCTACACCACCAAAGGTGGTTGGGGTATTATTTTTTATTATTTTTTAAAAATTTAATTTTGTTTCCAGTTCCCGTTAATTAGATAGGTCAACATTAACAAAAGAGGGCGATTTACAATAAAAAGAAACATATTAGAATTCCATCTAACCTTTTGACATCTAAAAAAACATATACTTCCCCAAGCAAGGAGGTCTCTAAGTATTTATAAGTTATAGATAGAATGTGAAACATTTGCCTTAGAGTCACATGAGCCTTTACTAATTAATTTGAAAACCAAGTAAACATTTGTGTGTCACTAATTGATTTCCCTTTCCATTATCATTGATTTTTCATCCATCAAATTTTGATACCTTCATTTGACATTTACCTAGATTCTACTCCCAACACGTGGCGAGTTTAAACCATTGCACAGTGGTGCAGAAACGAAATTTTTTGGAAATAAATCTGATTGACTGGTTGGATTGGCATGAAATTTGATATAAGCGTAGCAGAGGAGAGCACAATGTTAAGTTTGGAAGTGTGGCTGAACAGTGCTCTCAGGAACAATGCTAAAGGGTCTTAAAGTTGGTTGTTTCTCTTCCGATTTGAATTATGCAAAAATACATAAAAAATAAAAATGTCCGTGACTTAATATAATTTAAAGTGACTGAATTTTTTTAACAATATATTATAGCTTCGAAAACTTAATTCCGATTGTCAATTTGTTCTTCGGGATTTGAGCAAATATAGACTAAAATCAAAACTTTTATAAAGAAATGGATCAAATTTGGGAGGATGTGTATCTTGACCATTTGAGTTATTGGGCCTGCTTTTTATTTACGCCTTCTCTGTGAAGATAACTTTCAGAAAAGTATAAAATTATTATATGTTTTTAAAGAAAATGTTATTTTAGTGAACAAACTTTTCAACCAAAAAAAAAAAAAAAAGTAGTAATTTTTGCAATTTTCAAATTCAAAATCGTTTATTCTTGGACACGGTAAATATATCGACTTCAATTTTTTTATTATATAGATAATTTTGTTCTTTAATTAGTCAAAGAAAAAACAAATAAAATCGTTTGGAAATACTAGAATATATATAAATAAAACTGGACCAAGAAATGCATATTACTCAAAACTTATAAGAGTTTAGCATAGTAGCATTTTTTGGAAGGTCTTATCAGTGCCTACAATAATCTATAAAAATATTTGAGATTGGACAAGAAAAATTTAGCAACGATTACAAATTTTTTATGTCAGAGGTAACAAACTTTGAGCTACTTCAGCTCCGCCCCTGAAAGTTCTATTTGGTCATGCTTCCCAACTTAATATTGTACACTCCTCCGCTATGCCTATAGAAAATTTCTTGCAAATCCAACTAGCCGATCAGAAGTTACAGAAGTTCGTAGCATGCCTGGGGGACTAGGGATGGACCTCCAAAGTTGGTGACCTCGGTTATGAAAATTTTCCAAAATTTAATTTATGATTTGATTAAAATTGAAACTTTTACATAACTTTTCTAGGTGGTCTGTTGTGCAGGAGGAAATCTCCGAAAGTGTTCAACACTTTTAGTTATTTCTTATATTCGAGGTTATCAAATGTAGAGGCCCCCCTGCTTATAGAGCAACTAGAAACTTGTTCTCAGGGCTGATTGCGGTGATTGTCAATGGATCTTTATTTTTATAAGTTACATGCAATGAATATGGTTATTTGTAAATATTGAATATTAATAAAAATGTTATTGATCTGCAACCATGTTTTTGTTATGCATTTCTTGTAATTTTTTGCACATAGAATTTTTACAACAATAATGTGGTTCTAATTTTAACATATTGCTTAACATGTTGTGCTTAACATAATTATGAATTGGGGAAAAAAGTTATAATTGCTACAACAAAATTATTTTGAAAATAATACTGTTGTGGAAACTCAAATGTATAGTGAATTTTTAGTAATACACATACACATTAGTAATACACATTGATATATAAATAAATATTAATCAGAGTATGTAAGTTCTAGTTTATACACATAAAGAATGCTTTGGTATTGGCATCAGTTTTAACTTGATGCCAATTAACATACATTTTATTTAATAATTTAAATACCCAGTGTTGAATTGAAAACTTTTTTGATACTATTAAAAGTACCGAAATACTGCCTCGAGTCATTTAATACTGTTAAACGATTAGCTGAATCTTCCACAATTCGAATTAAAACAAAATTTTTAAATGAAAATACATTTTAGAAATAAAAATTATCGAATAGAAATCAAGATATTTTTTAACTACTTTGATTTATAATTATCTACAATTGATTTTCAGAAGTATTCGAATAAATGCTGATGGTTTGGTTTAAAAAAAAATTAGAAGGTACGAAAATAATTTTAATAAGATTTGTGCTATAAACAACCATGTAGGTTTAAATTATAGAGTTGTAAACAGATAAATATATGTACATAACATAATTAAAATTAAAAATTTTACGTTTTTATAATGTGTAAATCGTTTTGAATACACCAATTACATTCTTTGAATTTTGTACTGAAAAAATTTGTACTCTGGGGGTGAAAAAAGTACCATTTGAAGTTTTTGTTTTTTTATACCGAAAAATATTTAGCTAGATTCACGATTGACATGTATGTAGTTGATTTTTCTCTGTGTGTAGGTGGGTCCATTAAAACTTGCTAAGTGCAGTAAACTTTTGATGGATCATTAAAAAATTAGTCATAAGCATTTATGAACCATGTGGTTGAAGCTTAGAGCCCCCTTTATATTATGCAGGTCTTGCTCCTATAATTACAAAATTTAAACCACTTTTTCAATGACCGTCCGACAAAAATGAGGTGTATCGAAATTTTTCGAATGGAATCGTGCCAAACACACTTGGGTTCGGCTGTCACTCGCAATATTCTCACCGTAAATTTTACAAAATTCTCGACATGTACTGCAGGGTTTTCACCCTTTTTGTAGTGGAATAGTATCTTATAGCATGTTATTTAAAAAATATCTTCACTTTAAAAATATTACCTTTCAAACACATTTTTGTTCGAAACAAACAGATTTATGAACAACAGCAAAATATATTTATAAAAAATTCACTAATACTTTTGACCAATTTAACGCAAAGTGAGAGAAAATTAACTTCGCTAGAAAATCGATTTTTTTTTTTTTTTGTAACCCACAAACCTTTTCGTATAAATCTTTCACTTATGACATTTTTATAGCTTTCTTAACGAAAAACAAACTTTTTAATTTAAATTAATAACAATTAATATAAAATGTCTCATATTCCCTACACTATTCGTCATGCGATAATATCTCTTTTTGAATTAAAGGAAAAAATAAAATTCGTGTTAATTTGCCATTTTAAATCTTAAAATATAGTTCACTCCCTTCGGCTCATATATGGAGATGTCTGTAATTGTATAAGTATATGTAAGTTTACCTAAGTATAGATGTATAATATCCCAACAGTTTTAAAGATATTTGTTTATGTGATAGGTGTATGATTTAAACATTTTTATAGGATAATTAATGCGATGTTTGTGATATATGTTGGTATAAAATATGTTAGATATTTTAACTCATCAAGTTAATAAAGTAATTACTGTTTAACCCTGAAAGGTTATACTTATTTTTATTATCAGAAGGATATAGTTCATAGACTCGATGAGGCACAATATTTAGTTCCCATAGGCAAAATTTAAAATAAAAACATTTTTCAAATTATATTGAAATATACATTTTTAGAAAGGTAACTATATAAACGATATAGTTAAAAAAATATTTTTTTGGAAAAAATTATTTTTATGGCTTCCAGAGGGCGCAAAAGTCAGAGAATGTGAAACAAAAATTAATGAAGCAAAAAGAAGATTTAAACTGGTTTCAGGAAAAAATTGTCAAAAATTCATTTGTTAATGAAATGGGTCAGAGTTTTGTTTTTTCGATACTTTACAATATTTTTAAACTAACACTATTATTAGTTTTAAAATATAGTATTTCGTATATATTTATATTATTACACAAATTTACACATTTTTCTTTTACTTAAAACCTAAAAATTCTTTAAATTTAATAAGGGATATAAAAAAGGATTATAAATTTTTTTTCTTTGGCTTATGTATGCTTTTACAGTTAATTAACAGTTTAAAAAATAATTAGAGCGTATTTTTTTGCCACAACTTTGAATAAATTGAAGAAGTATCTGATATTTTGTTTTTACTTCAATTTTAAAGAGTTTTCAAAGTAAAAGTAATTTATTTTGGTTAATTATAAAAAAAATATATAAATAAAAATCATGTCGAAATTAAAAAAAAGAACTGAGGAACAGAAAATATATTTTTGGACCTTATATATTACGTAAAAAATCTTCAGATGGCGATACTTATAAAGCATTTTTTAATTCTAATACAAATATTATTATTTTTTTTTTGCTTGATTCTGTACAGTTATCTGTACAAAATTCTTTGCCTTTGTTTAAGAGATATCAGCAGAAAAATATTTTTTAGTATTACTTTTGTTTTTAACATTTTTATGTTTCAAACAAAAGTAAGATGGATTCGAACGCCCACAAATGAAGCTACAACATATACCTTGTTTTTCTATTATTTAGCTTATAACTTTTTTGTTTATTAACCGATTTTGATCATTTTTAATACCAAACAAACTTTGTATATGATAAATATTTGAGCCAAATTTCGTAACCCTATGTTAGTCTATTCAAACCCCAAACTGATTTCAACAGACAGATAAACGTACGGACAGCTTGAGTTTCTAGTATTTAGCCCAAACTTTTTTGTTTATTAACCGATTTTGATAATTTCTAATAGCCAAATTTCGTAACCCTGATTTCAGCCGACAGATAAAAGGGCGGACAATCTGCGTTTCTAGAATTTAGCCCATAGATTTTTTGTCATTTTTCTCATTTTCAATACGAAACAAACCTTATATAAGATAAATATTTAAGCAGAATTTCGTTTCCCTATTTTGAGCCGTTTGAGCCCTATACTGATTTCAACAGACAGATAGACAGACGGACATAGCTATATTGTATCAGAATCTAACCAGAACCCAGAACTTATATGCTTTATGAAGACTTTTATGATTTTTTCGACATGTTACTACCCCCTCTTTTTAATGGTGAGTATAAAAACGACATCATTGAAAAATGCGTCTTCGTTTCAACGATATGTAGCTTTGCAATGTCAATCACTAAAACTGCAGGGTTTTGTTTCAATATAACACATACATATTCATTTTTATATGTGTGTAAGTATGTACATATGTATGTGTATTATAAAACCATAAAGCAAATGTTTTTCTAACAAAATAATTTAGTGCATTTCTTGCTTTTTTTGTTTTTAAATATATATTCTATTATTTCACTCTTTTTTTTTATTTATTTTGTTTTGTTTTTGTTCTAAATCCATTTTATGTGTGGTAGACCCCAAAGGCACGCGATAGTGAGAGGTGCTACAAACTATAGAATTTTATTACATACTTGTGAAACAAGACGTATAAACTTAACACACAAAAAGTGAATACAAAATGCCAAAATGAGCAAAATATAAAAACCACAAATTTTGATAAGAAAAATTAAACATAAGTTAACAACGAACATATGATGCTCGTTTTTTTCACAATTTTCAAAAATATATTTTTTCCATTTTATTTATTAAACAACATTAATTTATTAAAACTATCAGTGTAAAGAATAAAAATGATGGATGTAACTGTCTCTGTAAAAGATTAATTATTAGGAGCGTTTTGCGTTAAAAAGTTTTTGTAGATTAATTTAATTATTGTATTTTTGTTTTTTATTTTGTTTTAAAGTTTTATTAAGGAATTTTATATCTTACTTATTATGCTTTTATTTGCTCATGTGGCTTTTTAATATTTTAATGTATTTTATAAGAACAACAAAGGAAATTACTCAGCAGGATTTACATATTGGATAGCTAAGTGCCAAGTTAATTTCCTTTTGTCTTGTTCTTATTAAATGTTTATGACATCTTAAGCTTTTAACTAAGAAAAATGATTTAGGTTTTATGTATTTTATAGCTTAAATGTAAGTAAGGAAAATTAAATTTAAATATTTTAATTTTTTGTTGTTTTTTTTGGAAATATATAGCAGATTAAATAGTTCATTGAATAATATGGGGTTTCTTGTTAGTTAGCTATGGAAATATAGAGATAAGTGTACAAAAAGATTATAAATAATAAAATCTTTTTGAGTTTTGATAGCGGACGGTTATATACCTTTTATTTTATATTTTTTATTTTATCTTATAATATTGGGTCTTTCTTAATTAATGCGATTGAATAGCCCGTGTGTCGGTTGAAATAGCGTTTAGGAACCCCACCAATATATTAAAAAAAAAACTCGATTAAAAAACTACTTAATACATAATAATGTAAATACATACAGAAACATGAATATTATTTATATATAGGAAATTCTTCAAACTCGTTTACTTTTGATGTTCAAAAAAATGGCACTAGTGGAACACAGATATGTTCGCGTGAATGACTATTATCGAATGGCATCAATGTTATGGGGTTTAAGATAAAAATTTATAAAAAAAAACTATCAAAATTCTATTTATAATCCTAAATTAAAAATGATTGCATTTATGTTCTCTACAATGCTGTATCTAAAATACAAATTAAATATATCGCGATAAGTTATGCGTGGATATATTAGCGATTTAATAATTATTAAACCTTCTAACTTTTAGTGCATATTTATAGCATATTTTGTTATTTTTAGAGCATATTTAAAGCCTTTAAAAATAATTTGTTATCTCATGATATGTTTTTTAAATTTAATTTTATAAAAATATTAAAAATAATAATTGGGTAACCATATAATTTAACTTTAAAATTTATTATAATTATTTGGGGGATTCACAATGTGGGCTATCACGTCGTATTGTCATAATGTCATAAAATTTTACATAAGAAAAACAATAACAATATTTTTT
>MINK01173620.1:0-19339 GCA_001735545.1 Phormia regina
TATATATATATATATATATATATATATATATATATATATATATATCAACATAATTATGAAGAAACATTTTTCAATTTTATATGTACATATATAAAATATAATGTGGTTTACTTAAATATAATAAACCATCTATTGAATAAAAACACTTATTTTCTGTTTTGATTAAAAAAATAATTAATAACATTCAAATGCATACATAAGTGCAAACTAAATTAAATTTAAAAATTTTAGAAGAACTTAATTTTTATGTGGCGGAAAGATAACCTTTTTTTGAAGATAACCTTTTTATTTCTAGCAAAATAAAATATAAGAAACTAAGATAGCAAAAGCACGAGAAATAAATAATGTGTTGCTTATTTTTATAAAATAAAATAAATTTAAATATATTTTCAAAAATTTTCACCTCATTACTTTTCTCTAGTAAAAAGAAGTAATAATAAAAAAAAAATAAATAAAACCATAATTTCTATTTTTATAAATTTGTTATAGAAAATTATTTATTTAGAAATCAAATTGCAAATGTGAATATTTTTGTACCCAAACACCCAGTCAATATATCTTTTATAGCTAATAGCTATCAAATCGATTTGGATCTGCTAAACATAAATTTCCTTTCAGTTATTTTCCATGGTCGGGTCTAAAATTTTACATTAATTAAGGCAATTATTCAATTATATTTCTATTGGTATGTTAAAACTATTAACAAAGCAGTTACATTTAAGTGTATAATGTTCTACTATTTCATTAACTACTTGTTTAATTGTTTAAGTACTAAGTACTCTAGTATTGGAGACCCATGATTTCGTGTATATCGCCATATAAATGTTTTTAGTTACCACATATTAGCAATGTAATATGTTGGCTTAATTGGTAAGTAATGTTTTAGCTGGGAAGTATTCGAAAATGCAAATGAATTCTACGAGTAAAGTCGATGTACAAATCTTGAATTAAGAAAAATTGCAGATTCTAGGAGGAGTTACGAATTGTCCAAACAACAATTATAGGCTGTTTATCAAGATATCCTATAATTTTAAAAGTCAAACGTTTTCATGTTAAAGTCTTTGTGAAACATTCTATTTTATGCAGAAATTTTTCGTCAAACTGTTGGTAATTTTTTTCTGTTATATTTTGGTAAACCTAAGCGTAAATTGTATCTTGGTTTTCACAAACAACTAGAAGGAAATATCTATAGGCCAGTTTCAGTAATCCTAATATTTATTATAAAACCTTGAAACGGCTGGAAGAGTAGTAATTTTTTGAAATCGCCTAATAAGGGACAGCGAAGCACACCGAGAAAAGCTCGTTAAATATGCAGGATCATTATGAAAAATGTATATATAAATTAATTAAGTAAACACCTAAATACTATTTTGCTTTATATTTAAAGAAATATTTCATTTACACCTGTAATCTAAATTTTGTTACAATAATGATTATTCGATGGCGGTTAGTGTATATCGTCACCGAAAATGCAACACAACTTAACATTAAAAATTTTTAATTTGGGGTTTTCAAATATATACTATGGGAAATTTTTTCAAACTACGTGTAATTACAAATTTGTAGCTCAATAAGTAACAATAATATTAACTAATATATGATTATCTTAAATCAAAATAACGTAACATCATAGTTGTGATTTTTATACAAAATTAGATTGCAAATTAATAATAATACCAAAAATTTCTTATTACAATTTTTATTTAAATTTGTATTGATGTTAAGATCTTTTGGCTTCACTTTAAAAATAATTTATGAAAATATTCATGAACAGTATAAGGCGATATTTAATTACCCAAAAATCTTATTTATGGGGCATTTTTTTATTTCATAACTTTTTTGTACCTTCTGTAAAATTACGAAAAATTATGTTACGAGGTTTTTCATTTTCGGTGACGATATAATATACAGATTTTAAAAATTTTGTCGTTAGTTATAAAATTCAGAATACGTAAGATATTTTTATTATAATTACATACCGTCATTGCGTTGACTGAAGTACCTATGTAAAAATTCTGCAGTTTTTTTTTTACTACATTTAGATCCTCTACAAAATAATATATTCAATACCATACAAAACATAATACTAATATTAGGAATAATTATTGTTTTGTTATTATTTTTAATTTTCTGAATCCATTAACAAATTGCTGTTTGACCAAATACCAAATTCTTAGAAATTTTGACAACCAACTTAGGTTTTTGACAAAAGAACTTTATATCTGTGTTATAGTCTATGGTTAAAACTTAGCCAAAATATTAATAATAATAATACCTCCTTCCATAGCATAAACTACAAAATTACTATTGTAATGTTTTCGCTGATTTTCTCCTACATTAATTGTGAATCATTGTTGCCAGATACTATAAGTATAAAATCGTTAAATTGGCAAAAAAAAAGGTAAATATCTGCATAATCGACGAAAAAACACAATTTTTATTAATGAAATTATTTAAAGAAAATATGAATTATGTGTTTGTGCTAATATTGTAATGCTGAGAAAAAAATCGTTCGACCCTTACATTAAAATATACCGCTCGGCTCAGAAACACTTTCTGGATCAATTTAACCATGTCCAACCGTCTGGTCGGCTGGCTGACTGCCCATGTAAAGCTTGCGCATAAAGCGAAAATAATCTGATTAAATTTATAAATCTGTATGACAAATTTTGTGAAGATGAGTCCATAATTTCGAAAATCACTTCAATCTGATTGACTTCACCGACTATATTTATTTTTATAGTTTCTTGTTTATATTATACAAAAAAATACTAGTTACGTTCTTATACTCTTTAAAAAACGATGTTATTATGGTGTAAATATGAACTTTCTATAAAATATTTTTGTTTATAAAAATCGACAAATCGCACTTTAATAATAAAAAATCGTCAAAAAGCAGATAAATCGATAAATCTGATAACAGTGATTGTGATACTAAATCTATTCATAAACTGAAAATTTTTTATAAAAATATTGCAAAGTAAGGAAAAAAGCAGCAAAATTAAACATTTTATTAAAAGTTATTGAAAATTATATAGTTTATTCAGTCAACGCAGGGACGATATGTTTTGATTCCAAAATAGTGGCATATAAATGAAGCCGTTTAAGCCATCGGTTACAACGTGATCACAAATTGTTGAAAGTATAAACAGACTAGATTGATTGTTTTGAAATGGTTTTATGTATAAATATGTATATGTATCCATGTGTGCCATAATATAGGTATTTAAAGAATGCAATATTGAATTATTTTAAACTTACCTTGATGAATTTCTCTAGGTTTTGGTAAATTTGTTACACACGTATGTGGGCACATCAGAACATTGGCAGGATGCAATGTACCATCTAAGAACCTACGCCGCGCTTCGCATAGATTTATCCCTCCCAGCGGGGTTTTAGGTAAGTGATTAGGGGGGACGAGTGCCAAGCAATATATTCCAACTTGATGTATTGAGTCCACTGCCTGTAAAACTCTAGACATCCATTGAAAACTCTCTTCTTCGGAACAGTCGGGTCGTTGTTCTGCAATTACGCAAACTCGTTCATCTCGTAAGACTTTAATACTAAATACTGCTATTCGTCCCCTGTATATAAATCGCATTGGTTCTACAGCCAAAACAGTTGCAATTATATCATCTGCATTATGTTTACGTCCAGTTACAGTCATCAAACCATCACGAGACCCACAAACGAAGACAAGACCACCAGGGCCCAAAAAACCTAAAAGACCTGAACGAACATAATAATCGTCACTGATTGGTTTAATTTTTCCAATAACACCATCCTTTTCGGGTTCAGGTTCCTCTAAAAGTGGTTGAACTTTAAATGTGGTGTTTGTTAGTCCCTCCAAACCAAAATAGCTAGATCCTGTGCATCCACTGGTGACACATATTTCCCCAACTTGGTCAGTTTTACAAAGCACTGGGTGACCTTCCGATCGTACCACTACCATAGTTGCTGTAGGCATTACTTGTCCACAATCTTGAAGTGTTAGAGATGTCAAGGAATCCTCGCTATCAACTCTAACAACACCGTGAGATAAAGCTGCCATCGAAAGAACACCTCTACCTGTAGCCGATTGATTAAATCCACTTGAAGATCTGCCAGGACGTCGAAGAGACACCGTAAAAACTTCAGAACTACTAGCACAAGGACAAATAGCATCTGCTCTCAAGCCCTTTGATTGAAAAACATTTAAAAACTGATCACACGATGATAGAGACCACGGATTTGCACCATCAGCAACTAGAAGCATTCGAAGTGAAGACAGTGATATATCTTTGTGATCTTTTGTTGCTAAGAGGCCCCAATGTAAATCTCTGCTTTTGACTAGACAGACTGAAGCCCTATGCTTTGTTATTAATTGCATCCAAGATGATGGTCTAAGTTTCATTAATGCATACGGAATAAATAATACATGCATTCCATTTAACACTGATGTAAATACAGCATGCCAAAGACCAACTTCGCGTTTAAAATCCAATACACAAACCATTGTTTCACCTTCTGTGTAGTGGCATGCCATGGTGAGGGCCCTACAGTGATTCATCATTGCCATTCTTGTTACGCTTACGCCTGAAATTAATAAAAATATTTAAGTTCAATTTTTTTTTTTGATACATTTTATCTTTATAATAAATAATGCACTGAAATAATTCTCCATTAAAAAAGTATAAGAGAGAAAAATATTTTTAAAAATTTAATATAATTCTTTTTGATATTATAGTAATGATCAACCATGTTGATTTTCGGGTCATAACATTGTCCCAATTTTCTTATTTCCAAGTTTTGTTGCAGCCACTTTTTTCTCAACATTGAATTTATAGCTTTTAAAATAAATAAAAATTTAAAACATCCAAGTTTTAAGGGACACCTTAAATTTCCGTTTTAGGACAAGAGAGGGACCCCCTAATTTAGATATTAAGGAAGCTGACTCTATATATATACGAGATTTTTTTAAATTTATTGGTCAAAGAATTAAATGTAGGTTGTTAAACTGTTTCCAATGTTATTAAATACTGTAAGAATTAGACCGTTGATAGGATACATGGTTCGCGGACTTCTGTTAACTCAATACTCAAGTTATTTGGTGAAAAAGTTAATGCTAACGCGAAGTTGAAAACATATAAAGTCCAAGACTGGAATACTGTAAACAAATTTAGAAGCCAAGAATAGGGCACGGAAAAATCTGTCAGTACGAAACATATGTACTGACAGATTTTTTGGCAGCTTCCTGGTCAAAATTTTTGTGTTAACGTTTCTTGAGGATATTTAAAAATAAGTTTAGTATCGAAAAGCAGTCGATTTTTCCCAAATTCCTGGTTTGACAAAATGTATGTAGTAGCGGCAAAAGTCATTAGTTTTACACTATAATATTTTGTATGGTACAAATACCTTCAATACTTTGTATGTTGAAATCTTGAAATTTTTGAAACGTTTTTATTTATAGTTTGATTTGTATTCAGTTTAGTTCAATTTTTCATTTTTAAAAGTTAAACAAATATTTTAATAAAGAAGGTAAAAAATATGACATTTAATAATACTTTTCATAATACATTTTTGATATGTTTTATAGAAAATGAAACTGTGGTAGTAACACCAAGTATTATAGTGTAAAACTGGCTTTTCAGTGGGCTTCATAAATATCGAAAAATACAACATAAAATGATTCCAAAAAATATTTTTTCTTTCATAAGAGAGTATAATAGATTTACGTATTTTTGGTATGATTTAACATCATGTTACTACATAAGAGCGATCTAGAGTGGTGGCAAAACAATTACATAGTTTTTGTGCCAAGAGAGGACAATTCTCTAAATTATCTGGAGCCAAGACCAGTGAAGTATATTGGACATTTGTAAAAAGAAAATTAAAGAGGGCCAAAGAGGTGTTCCAAAATATTGAAGGTTTTAAATGGAGAGGAACAGACTGTTGCAAAAAAGTGACTGAAACAACCATCAAATCTCAAATTAAAGGATTACCGGAAAAGTTCTACAATTAGTGGTTTATAATAATAGAATTTATATTTTTCTATGATCTGTACTACATGATCAATTAAACATAAAAATCTATGATCAACCGTTTCCAAGTTATCAAACAAAAAAGTTATCAAGAAAAAAAAAAAACAATGAAAACTCTATGATGAATCGTTTGCAAGTTTTTGAATTTTATGTGTGTTAAGATATTTTCAATCCCACACTTTATAAGGAAAATACAACAAAGTTTATTATGAATCGCAGCTAATATTCTAAAAATATCATTCATCTGTTTTAATTTGATTTACTATTTTTTTTTTTTTCTTTTTACATCATTCCTCGAAAGAGAGTTACTTTTTAACTCTCAGTCATCTGACAAAAAATTCTTCTCTTTGCTAACGAGCGATGATGAAATAAAAAGCGTAATCTACATATAATTACAGAAGTAAGCTGACATCGTTAGCACTAATTGTCAGCTTACTTCTGTTTGTCCTCTTATATTACTGTTTTTTTTTAATGGCATCTTGAGTATCCTTTTTCAATCGAACGCAATCTGAGCCGAGTATATCGCTATTTTGTTAACTTCAAATCTTCGTTTTAGTTTTCAAAGCTGTTATAATTTTCTTTGCTCCATCATTATTTTTTAAGTCCAATTGAATTTCCCTGCTGCATGAATATAAAACATCTTCCCACCTTTTGTTTATATATATCACAACCAGTGTTGTCAGAATTAGGAAAAATCTCTACATGTAGGCATTTTTGTCACTAAATTATCGTCGTAGGGAAAATAGGACAGCATTTTAGTTTGCTTTAAAATGTAGGTAGTTTTTGTGAAAGTTTACATATTTGAAATAAAATCCTAAATAATATACAATATCAATAAAGAGAAAAATAAAATTAGAGAATTTTTATTTTCTTATCTCATTATATTTATGTGATTCTATAGAAAACTCTAAAAATAAACATTTTAAATATTAGATTTTAATATTTAAAATAGAGCTTGGAGTATTTATATTTGAGTAATATGAACTAGAAATATATAAATAGAGAAGTATTTGGGTGTAATTTCATGTAAATGGAATATTCGGACTACATAGGGTTCCAGACAGATCCAAAAAGCTTTTCTCTGATGGTAATTTTTTTACTCCTTTTAACTAATGTAATTTCAGCTGACATTTTTCATTATTGCCAAATGTTGTTCATTATTATAGTGTTTGTTACCGCCGCCACTGCCTTATTAAATTATACGTTTATTAACTTCCTTATTTAATTTCTTATTTTGCCATTCCATTAAAACAGATACTCTATTGCGATCATCTAAGGGCTTTAAAGTTTGTACAGTGAACATCGAAACAAATTCTTTTAAAGCTTCACAAAATTATCACTTTATTAAAAAAATTAAATATATATTTTCTTAAAAATTGTTTTTTTATTTTACAAACTCTACCGTAAAATTTCTTTAAAACAATTTTTTGTACTTATTAAAATAATTTGCAGCGTTAATAAACAAATTTAATCGTGTTGCTAAAAATTAAATAAGAAATGATCAAAACGTATTTTATTTGTTGCAACAAATGTAAATTAAAAGACGCGGAACTAGAGTATCCAAAAAAGTGACATTTTGAAGAAACCGGTTTTCGGTTTAACCGAAAAATCCCATATTTTTTTATTTAATTGTATGATTAAAAAAACAATATTATTTTTAGATTAGAGATATTAAAGATAACGTGTTTGATCCTCGGCAACATAACATTTTAGGGCATTTAGAACATCTAGTTTTATGTTGTTCTGTTTTATCTTTTGTGAAATATTGCTAAACGCCACTCATTTCTAAAAAAAAATGTTTTATTAACTCCCTTTAATATAAATATATTTTTTCGTCACTATTAAAATTTTCTTTTTTATGGATTTTACAAAAAATCCATAAATACAATATAAATAAATTTGTCTTTTCTTTATTTTTTGTAACGTTAATAAAAGAATCGAACTGTGGATAACCACACACAGAAAACAAGTGCCAATAAATAATTTTCTGAAAAAGTGAGGAGCTCGAAATTATGAAGTGTGGAGAGTTTGAGTCCCTTAATCTTGACACCAAATCAAATATTGTCAAGGAAAAAAACAGTGCTGCCAGTTTTCGGCGAAAGTGCTTTTCCCGAAAGCTGCGTGGAATTAATAATTGAAATTAATAATGTAATGAAGCAACACAGGCACGTAGTGGAAGTGTAAATGCACACAACGAACAGTTCTTCAGAATACTTCCGATTTGAATACATAACGCAAAAGTAGGTCTTTGACGACGTTTGCATTTCTAGATGAGGGTTCTTTGGTGACAATAATGAAACAAAGCCTCTTTGATAAATTGGGATTTGATGATAAAAATGAACCACTAGAGCAACGATAGACTGGACACACTATCCGATATGAACACGATTCTGTAAAAGTTAATATTGTGTTATCCAATGCACGTGGGGCAGAATCGATTTTTTTAATAAATCTGTAACTTATAATCTGCTAGTTGGACTTGCATTAAATTTGGTATAGGCGTAGCAGAGGATTGCTCAATGTTATGTTTAGAAAGAGATCAAACATATCCCTCAGTGTCGGAGCTAAAAAGGCTCAAAGTTGGGTACCTCTGACATACACTTTTTTTAATCGCTTGCCAAATGCTTGTTTCCCGTCCGATTTCAAATATTTTTATAGATTATTGTTGCTTGCGTGCTTGCGTGCTTGCATGTCATATTTATGTGTTATAGTTTATGAGTTATTTGCGTTTGCACTTTTAAATACCTCAATTTTGTATGTTCTCGATCGGGGTTTTTTCATATATATCCTAGTATTTCTGCCCGATTTTAATTCTTTTTACTTAAGCTAATTAGAGAACAAAATTATCAATTGAATAAAAAAACAAGTCGATATCTTAAAATTTGAAAATTGCAAAAATTACGACTTTTTGTGTTTTTTTGGCCGTAAAAGTATCTACATTCTTTTTTTCTCTAAAATAAAATGTTCTTTAACAACATATATTTTATACTTTTCTGAAAGGTATCTTCACAGAAAAAACTTCAAAATAAAAATCAAGCCCAATAACTCAAATGGTCAAGATATACACAATACCGAATTTGATCCATTTTATATGAAATTTTTGACTTTTAGTCTATATTTTCTCAAATCCTAAAGCACGAATCGGCAAACGGAATGCAGTTTAAGACTCTGTGATATGTTGTTAAAAATTTTCAATCAAAATCTACGGGACTTCGGAAAAATTGGGATTTTCGGTGTTTTTGGGAATTTTGGAATTCCTTTACGGAAATCTTAAATTTTTTTCACTTTCTCATTTTATACGGTAAAGTCTACATCCACCCAAAATTTCGTTAAGAAATCTTTAATAACAAAGATTTTATTACAAATAAAATATTTAGAGTTTCTCAAAAATCTACGTTTTACAAACATTTTACTTGAATTAAAAAAATCAGAAAAAGTCTAAATTCGATTTTTTTTTTCATCTAAATTACATTGCTTAGCTGATATAATTCTTCGTTATATAGAAAAAAATTGAAATCAATATCTTTTATAGAACCGAAACTATGCCACTATGTATCTTCCAATTTTTTGCCCTGAATCCAAACAAGCCAGGTAATGTGATTTTAGTATGGGATGCAGCAGCAAAGTCTCACAATAAGTCTCTAAATGACTTTCTAATTTGTGGCCCTAAATTACTTTCCTCACTATTTAGTGGAGTTTCGCGTGGATCATATAGAAATTTGTGGTCACGTTGCTGAAATGTTTCACCGTATCAAAGTGAAGGATGAAGTCATGCATGTTAAAAGATTTTTATGGTTCGAAAATGGCAACACTTATCTTATATGCACCCATGTGTATATGTGATGAAAGCTCTAATCTTTGGTATAAGTTGTGCACCCTGTAATGCTCATTTTATGCGAAGTATAAATCGCAGATGAATTTCTTAATTCGTATCCCCGTACTGTCAAAGCCATACAGTCCTATCATTATATATACCATTTTATTTACTGTGTGTTCATAGAAGAAGCGTTAGAACTGGCGATTCAAGTGGATATGATTCACGCCTCTGCTGGGTTTCATATGAGAAACTGGGTTACTAATTCTAATTTAATAAGACAGCTCTTGTGTAATGGTGGTTCTGTAACACAGACTACATTTAAAGCTGTAGAAAAAATTCTAAAGATGTGATGGGAATCCAATAATGACGTTTTCCAGCATAATTCTAGATTCTCGAAGCTCAGAAGGGATGTATTTCAAACACGTCTAAAAGGTAAGTCCTTCAAGTGCTGATGTCAATTTTTGATCCATTAGGGTTCGTCACTCATTATCCACTTTTACATTTTTCTTTAATAATATTTTATTCCGGAAAAGTAAAAGACAAATATAAGAACATTTTTTTTAAAAACAAATCATCACTCTCTTCACTAGAAAATGTTAATATTCACCTTACTTACCTTACTTTTAATTGTTTATTGAATGAAACATACTACTACTAAAAAAAATATTTTTCATTGTCTAGAAAATGTTCGAACAAAAAATATTTAAAAATATTTATTTTAACAGCAGGTTATGGGATTGCGTTTACGTGGTTTTTATCGTGGTAAAGATATTGTATTGTGTAAAAGAATAAATTCGGTCCGTAATATATTTAAAATGAGTGATACCAATATGCAATTTTCTAAACTGTCAAAATACAACTATCAGATTTGAAAATTTAATATGGGGCTGTTACTGCTGGACAGGGAAACAGCGATAACTCAATAATCACCAGATGAAAAATGGTTATTACAGTTATGCAGAATTTTTTAATTTTTGGTGAAAAATGGAACAACATAGAATTGTCACTGTTTTACTCGGAAATTGGACGGAAGAATAAAAAATGTTGATTTCATCTTTGGAAGGAAAAATTTTCCGAAAGTTAAATAAAATGGTAATTGTCATTCATAGCAAAGAACGATGTAAATCGAAATGTGTATTTTAGTGTTACTTCAACAAAATCCAATAAGGATTGATACATTGATTCAGCGGCAATATGTCATAATGTCAAATGGATAAACAATAATGTGATGTCGTTTATTTGGCGAGTGGTAGTGAAATGAAACCAAGTGGAACTGGTGAATATCAATTGATCTGTTAAAATAAGAACTTACATATTAATGTTGTTTTGTACGTTCTGTAAACTTTCCGTGAAACCGTTGATGCAAATTGTTGTAATGTTTTTAAGAGAGTGCTGCAATATTTTTACACCTCTGAGGCCTTGGTTAGTCGAAACGGAAGTAATTGATTCTTGTTATTTTTCAGAGATGGTGTTACAAAAGTATCTATAATAGTAATTGTATAAAAAATTTGGAACATGCAATATACGTTTTTTTTTTAATTTCAGTATCCTATAATTTATAACAAGTTTTAAAAAAAATATTTTTTTTTTGCATACTCTATTCATTATGCGTTAGAAGTTTAGTGTTTTAAACCGCAGAAGCTGCAGATATCATTATTTTTTCTATACTGTATATCATTGTTATAATTTTACCTTGTGTGAGGAGATTTCTGACATTTTGATGATGATTGGTTGATATAATGAGCTTAATATACAGTCAATAACACAATAAGAAATTTTGATATTACACTGCATATTAGGTCGAATATATCAATCGTTACTTCAGTTTTATTATAAGATGTCGTTATGTAAACGTATGTGCTTTGTAATATGTCTTGATGTATGACATAGAGCTTCCTCTTCGTCATGGTACATCGTGACAAAAAAAAATCAGTATATATGTTGCTTAAATTACTTTTGAAAGTCATATTGTATTTATTTTCTTACAAAAAATATATTTCACTCTATTAAAATAAATATAGGATATAGAATTATTCATGCAATTCATACTAACGTTACTAATGTTTTGCTATTGGATGTGAATATTAAGAAATGCAACTGAAATTTAAAATGAGTTATATGTTTAAAATCTAAAATGTAAAGAAAATCGTTCCCCAAATGTTCAATATCTATAGCAGATAGCTTTTTTAGAATTAGTTCATGTAGACCTATTCGGTCCAATGCAAAAGTGGAAATAGTGTTTAATTTTTAGTTTTTAGATTTTGATGAATAAAACGTATAAAAAAATAAATAGAAATTGACATTTTTAACAGTTACGAATGACTTTAGTCTTTATTGCTATGTTTATTTAATTAAAACGAGAGATATGGCTTTCGAGAAAATAAAAAAATATTGAATTAATTGAAAATCAATTCGGTAACCGATTACGAGGAATAAGAAGCGAATTCTTCAATATAAATTTCTCACTCATCAACTCACAGCCCTGTATACACCTGAGCAGAATAAAGTTGCAGAAAAACAAACAGAAGTTTTGAAATAACTGAACTAGGAACCATAAAATTATATTTGGGAATTGAAATACATCGAAACAAAGAAATTTTTTATCAATATATATAAAAAATGTGTTTAATAAAAGGATTTTTCGGGATTTAAAAATCCAGAATCCCGGAATTCATTTACGGTATTTATTGTCATAAATACAATACAAAAAATTAACTTAAGGCAAGATAGAACATGAAAATATTTACAGAAATTTTTAAAAATTGACAAATGAAAAATGTGACTGAAAAACTATGTATTGCGTTAATTTTGTCTAGATGATTTCAATGAGATATCATCAATTTATTGAAGAGCGGATAATTACCTTACTGAAAAAATGGCCGATAATTGTATGATAAATTTTATTTTATATTTTATTTTTTTAAAATAAAAATAAATATTCATAAATTGAAATATCCCACAACAAACATTGGATTTTGTTAAAAAATAACAACTATATACATATATACTATGTTATATATATATTGTATATGTATATATATATGTAATATAATATATGTAATATATAATATTATATATATATATATATATATATATATAATATATATATATACTATATATATAATATATATAATATATATATATATATATAAGAACCTAAAGTTATATAGTACCTATCATCATATAATATATATATATATAATGAATAGATATAATATATATATATACTAGATATATATATAATAATTATCATAAATAGATATATATATATATATTGATATATATCATATATTATATACTAATACTATATATAATAAAGAGTTTTGAATTTCGACAATTTCAAAAATTCTAACTTTTATTTTTAAATCAATAAGTTATGGCCCATTTCTTAACAAACAAGTCATAAGTTTTTAATTTTATACAAAATTAGTTAAAATACTCATTAAAAAGCTACATAGAAAAATGAAGCAATACAAAAATATTTTCTCATTCTTTTTTTTTTCAATTTTTATAGTATTTTGACGAATTTGTGAATAAGATCATAATTTATGTATTGATTTTAATGAAATATGTTTTTTAGTTTCTTTGCAACAAACCTATCTTTAAAGAATAAAAATTAAAATGTTTGACATTTTCGAGTTTTTATGATTTAAAAAAAAAAAAACCTTCCATCTCCAAACAACATTTCATCCATGAAACTTTAGATTTTATTGCAATGCTAGTGAAAATAAACAAAATATACTTAAACTTTTTTAAAATGCAGATATTTATCACAAAAAACATTATGATGAAAATATGAAATTGTGGTAATATAATGGATAATTTTTCAAATTTTGTTAACAATTTGTCTGAAAATATAGTAATAATTTAAACAATTTTTAATACTTTCCACTGTACCTCAACATTTTAATTTTTACTCAAAATTTGTTGATTTCAAAAAACGTCGAAAGATAAAATAATGTTATTATTTTTATTTAAATCGTTAAACAATAATTCTAATGAAATTTCCATGTATGATTTAAAAGATTTGTGCTTACCCATGACACTTCCTTCCTTATCTGTTGTGTACTCTATGTATGCAGTTGATGTGTCTTCCACTCGCATATTTCCAACTGTGAAATCTTTAGGTGGTTTAGGTAAATGCTCTGTAACAAACCATTGTAGTCGTGGCCATCCTTTCAGTTTCGCTATTTCTCCAGTTGTTGATTTAGGTAAACCTTTGAGGCAAGCTTCGGAAGTAAGTGCAACTGTAATTCCACAGGAGCTTAAAAGAAATCCGACTTGTTGAGGCGGTGTATCTGAACTAGATAATGGTAGTTCAATGGGAAGAGGAACTAGTCCACGAAACATGCAACCGTACCAAGCGGTTATAAAACTGGAATGAAAGAATATTACAAATGCTAATTGTAATTGACCCAATATTTTTAAGTGTTTTTCTTAAGTACTTAACTAAATAATTATTTTATTTTGTAACTCTTTCATCAAAAGAATTGAAGTTCTACACGCAAAGAAAAAACATTTTTTATATATTTTTATATTAACAATATCATTGTTGAGGCAACCCCCATAATAAACATTGAATTTTGGCCGTAATTAGAGTAGTTGGCTGATTGCGGTGGTAAATCTTTTATTTCTGTTTTATAAATTTTAAATAAATACGTTTAATAGATTTGTGTTCCCTGAATACAAATATGGTTCTTGATTTTCAGAGTTTGGAAAGGCGAAAGTAATAATTTAATTATAATAATTGAAAATGTCGGATGAGTCATCTATTCAGACCAGTTGAGCCTAAGTCTGCCCTTCAATCTATCATACGGATATAAACTTAGAATGGATTCAGTATCATGGGATATTACACAGGAATATCTGTATACATATTGATAGCAAATCGGCCATAAATTTCTTAGTAAACATTGTTCAGGAGCGTCTCTGGATTCCCGAACATAGAGACATAGATGGTAACAGCAAATTAGATATGCCTACAATTGCAGGAAACGCCATTGATCATATCAAAACAAAATATTGGTGTACCTCTTATGACGCGGTGGATAAGAAAACCCATTTGCGTAGATTCCAGGAATACCTGGCCCAATATGGACAGACAGAGTACAAAAAAAATTGTTGAAGCTTATTGGCATCATTACTGGCTAGAGGGTCATTGGTAGACATACCCAAAAGCTATTGTTACCATATAATAATTTTTGTAGAAGTTTGAATAACGAGAAATCTAAGAAAATCTATTTGACACTATTCAGTCTTCGAAGACTTAACAAAACTTGTCTGACAAATTGTGATCTGAATGGAATTCACTCCTTAATCAAATCCACAAAATGGTTTACTGACAGTAGTCACAAAACTTAGGATTATTTCTGGAGAGGAATGAATGATATCACAACGGGATCTATATGGACCAAAGTGAGCAATGCTTCGGGCAGCTATTGATATAACCTAACCAAGGAGCAAGGTGGCAGTCCAAAGACAGATATGCGAATGCGATATAGTGGATCAAATTTGATCACGATCTTGAATTTTAAACATAATTAAAGTACTTCACCAATATATTAATTTCAAGTCTAAATTTCGTCGAATGCGAATGGGTGTATCTCAGAAATCGATTATCTGATAATGAATCATTATTCATATCACTTCGAAGATATTTAATATTTAAAAATGTATATGAAAAAATTAAGGGGGTTTAAAATAAGGCATTTATGTAATTAAAGAAATACTATATATAAAATTTTTATTAAAGTAATTTGCAATATCTATTAGAAATTCTTTTAGTGCAATTTTATAAATATGTATATTTTAATTTAGAAATGGATTCAAATCAAATTATATAAAGAATATTATATTTTATGTTTAGTTTTGATACTTTTTGAACATATTGTATTTTTTCTACTTTCCTACAAAAAATTTTATTAACAAATTTAAGATAATCGTTTTTAAAAATATTTATTTAGAAAAAATGTGTTAAAAATTGTTTTAACAAAAGATTTAGTAGTTTAAAAATAGTAGGTTTATCACACTTAAAGCTATAGAGTTGCAACAGTTTTCGAAATAGAATTAAATAAATATTAATTTTATCTAAATCGATTCAATTTTTTTAATTTAAATTTAAAATGAAATTACTCTTTTCTATAAAAAAGAATCGTTCAGCAACTATACAGAAATAGGTTTTCGGTTTTTATACCTACCATCGAAAAAATCAAGGACAAATAAGGGAGACAATAATTGACTCAAACATATAGATTCGGTCGAGCCCATATATAACACTCGCGCTTGTTAAAATTCTTATGAAATTTAGCATGAGCATATTAAGACTATATAACTTTTTAAGAATTTTAAAAATATAGTTTTTAAAGAGGTTTATATTTTGTTAGTTTTTTTACCTTTGAAATCTTGTACTAAAAAAACAAAACATTTTTTTTAGATTTTTAAATCGTCATAATTTGTATTAAATTTAATTGAAATCAGAGATCGGATTGCATTTTGACATGGAATCCGTTTTGACTTCGAAATACTTTAAAAATATAATAAACCATCATATGAACGAAAAAGTACCACAAAGTCCTCATTACTCCGGACTATATCTCTAAATTAAAAAAAATACCATCAGAACAAAAAGGTACCATTAAAGTCTTCTTATGGATTCATATACATTTAGGACCACATATCGTTAATTTTATACTTCTACGTTAAATATTATAAACAGAAAAAATTAATACAATTAACACAATTGTTTAAATTTTTATCAAAATTTAATGAATATATTCAAGTAGATTATTGTATCTGATGATGGCGCCATTGTCAGATAAATTATTTATACTGTCAACGCTGCACACTGAACAACGAAGTTTATAAAAGTAAATGAAAATTTTTAATTAAACAAAGAAAGTGATTGATTAGTGATAAAAGGCAAATTGTTGAGGCTACTATCCAGTCGTCCACAGATGATGGTAAAATAAAAAACTAAGCTAAAACAAACGTCATACCGTATTACGATACAACTCCGGCTCTTCACTTCTTAATTGGATGAGCAATTAAGCGTAAAATCCCTCCTGCTGATGGTGAAGCTCCCAATACTTCATCCACATTTTGCGGTGCCTTTTTGTATTCGTCGCTGCTTTCGGAACATATGCAGCTAAAATAGTTGCAATATTTTTTTGTTCCATTGTTTTTAATTTGATGAAAACACACAATTTTTTAATTAAATTAATTTAAGACAGTTCTGGCAAACAGATTTGGCAACTTTTGCCTTACCACAACCTGCCAACAGTGTAAACTGATAATTTTTGTTGGCAGATAAATTTATTGTCTGACAATTCTTACAGTCGTCTAAACTGGAAATTTATCTGTTGCACTATAAAGATATTTTCTCATAGATGTGCAGAATATAGAATTTATTAAAATCCGTTTAGTATTGAAGAAGTTATAAGCGGTAAAATTACTACTAATACATATACCACCACTCTGATGAATATATTTGCATAAACAAAAAATCAAATGTTTATTTTATTATTATTTAACTGTACATTATGATATGTATATACAACACTCTCATTCAAAACATTGTCTCATTGTTGTTATTTTTTATTTATTTATTTTTTTTTCATAAAAACAAACTGGACCAGTTGTAATGAAATAATTTATGTTATTACATGTTAGAATTTTTTATTGTTTTAATTCAAATTGATATGGACAGCGAAGCGTAAAAATTAAAATTAATACTAATACATATACCACAATTCATATAAACAAAACAAACAAAGGATCATTTCACATTCAAAACAGTCTCATTGTTTTTATAAACTGGACAAGTTGTAATGAAATAAATGTTGTTATTACAACAAGTTAGAAATTAAAAAAAATTGTTGCTAGAGTTCTAAGAAGAACGGTGTAAACAAAATAGTAAAGAAATACGAGTAACTTTGAATTGATTTGTTTTTGTTAAGCATTATGAGAATCAAGTTAAAATCTATATAAAAAACATACATTTACATAATATATGTAACATTTTCTAAATCGCCGAAAATTCATTTATAATAAGACAGAAAAGAAAGGTTAAATATTAACTTAGTCCTTTGAGAATTTCTATGATGAAGTTAATTTCACAAACTTCTTTTATAAATTATTAATCTCTTTATTCTAAAATTTTTTAGATTTTTTTGCATACTCAGGTGATCAATTTTGGAAAGCCACCCATTACCCCCAGACCCGTTAGGAACTTATACTGTTCCAAATCTACTCGAATTACAGTGTACAGTGCCGCAGAATCAGTTTTATCTTTTGTAATTAGTTAAATTAAATAAAATGCGGAGAAACTACAGATCTTGCTAAGAAAAACTTCAAATTATAATTTTAAGCATATTTTTGCGTAATGTTATTAATATTTGAATTGAAATATAAATATTAGTTTAACTATTTTCATGTTAAAATTTGCAAGTAAAAATACTCAATACAAAAGATATATTAAATCATTTACCTTAATGGATCGTTATTAGGATATACCAGTGCAACCCTATCACCAGGTTTTAAAGTCACTTGCTCTGGACCTTTACTAAATATTTTCGTTGATAATGCATATGCAATTTTTTGTGCTCTAGATAAAAGTTTGCCATACGTTAATGTGGTCGTTATCTTGCCATTAGGATCAACTACCGTTGCCATGGGAGATTTAAAAGAGTTTATGCCAAAGCGTTGTACAGCTGCCTCCAGAGAACGAGGCAAACTTGGAGATATTGATAACTGTTCGCCTTGGACAGAAGTCATTGTACTACCTTCTGGTTTAGGAGCATTTGGATCTTTGGGATTTGCTGCAATTTCCAGTTCAATATCATTGTCCTCATAAAATTCAGGAAGTGGGCGTCGTTTGGGACGTTTAAGTGTATTCAGCAATTGCTGGATTTTAGCCGAAACTTTCCATTTTCCGTTGTTGTCTTCATTAACATCTGTTTGTGATATATTAACATATCGTGTTACCCGATCTGCAGCACGTCGAGTATTATTAAATTGTGTTATATCTGGTGCAGCATCTGCAATTAAATATTAAATAATTTTATAAAATATGGACATTTGTTTAATTTTCTAACTGCGAATACAGATTCTTACATTTTTAAAAATATTATCTTTTAATATTTTCCAAAAATGTGGAACTTCAGTAGGGTTGTCATTTGAATAAACATTTTTGGATTATTCGAACGAACAAAATTGTTCAATTTAGTTTAAAAATTTTTCGATCATTTTCTAATGTATCATCGAATAATATTCCAAAACAAATTTTTGTTAAATTATTATATATCATACAAAGTATTACTTGTAGTGAATGACTGACAATCGTAAAATATGTATGCATTTTTAAAACTAAAGAAAATATGAAATTTAAAATTCAAAGCTTTTTATGTTTACAAAAAAAATTATAAAATAAAGTAGTTTGTTTATTTATTTATTATTATTATTATTATTTTTTTTTTTTTTTTTTTTTTTTTAAAAATTTTTTTTT